>JANQBM010000004.1:26212180-26246995 GCA_025594535.1 Erythroxylum domingense
AAAATTGTCATGAATGCATGTACAATAAATTTTTTATGTGCACATATCACTGTTCACGAATGCATGAGCATGAGATATGTTTTCCTAATTTCTCTGATTTACCTCACTTAGACCCGTTTCTCTGGTCCGACTTGTTCTATGGAAACGAGATGTTACACCTTAGGATATAAAAAGTCTTTCTAAAAAATAATACAAGGTGCCAATGATTCATCATAATTACATTCACAAAAAAAAAGATGACGAAATGTAGTGATGTTCTCACCTACAACCAAATTAAAAATCAAGCTCGAACACACTAAAATATAGTTAGTGCTAAACAAGAGTCGAACCTGAGAGGAATTACTAATCTAAATACAGTAGAGAAATGCATGAGAATAAAATGGAGGGGAATTTGGTAATATGAATAAATTAAAAAATGCAAATTGATTAACAATAAAAGTAAGAACTTTATGAAATAAAAATCAATAGAAACATGTTTTAGCTTACAATACCTTCTATTATTGGTATTTCATTTGTTCATTAGTACTAAAAATCACCAATTTATTTTTACAGATAATTTTGTGATAGTTTCATATTACAAGTTTTTTCATATGAGTTACTAAGCAAAAACATATATTCACTCAGTTCTTGGAAGCTAAAAAATTAGGGTATGATATAAACTTTTATCAACAACTATCCTTAATCACTAGAAAAAACAACGAACACAACCAAATAACACATTGTACTATTTATAAATGAGATGATTGTTCTTCCTAAGAACTTTAGTTTCTGATAGAGCTAACAAATGGTTCCTATATGCTACTATTGATTAAAAAATATAAAATTAATAATGTATTTATTATTTTAGCAATTAATTATTTCAATTAACCAACTAAAGTTCTCCTTAATAATCAACCAAAACAATAATACCAAGGATATGGAAGAACAATCAATATCTAAAAAACGTTAAATTATATTTCATTCACTCAAAAGTCTTACAAATTCAAGCATACCAATGGCTTCTAATTCCTTTGGCCAAACTATAGGCCATTGAAGAGAATATCAAAATTTTATTGTTTTTAGATAAAAATATGACAAAAAAGTTCTACCTATCAACTTCTAATAAAATTTATGCAAAAAGAAACAGAAAAAGACTATATGATCCAATAAGATCATCTCCTGTTATATATGGCTAGATTTTTGTCTTTTTCAAAGCCTTACTAAATGAATTAAAATTCAAAATAAAAAAATCAACCTGTGGGTCTTCAGTTGTGGTTGAAATTTTGCAACAAATCAAGTTTTTGAATGCCAAGATTTCTAATAGTTTCTTCTTTATCTTTGAATTTGTTAAATTTGTAACCTTTGTTTTTTTTGCATCAGATAAGCATAGGCACGGTTAGTCTCAAGAACTCTTCCCTATAAACAAACTTCCAATTTTTTAGCTTCTATCATGTTAACTCATCCAAAATTCACTCCCAATTAGCTTCTTGTTATCTTAACAATAAAAAAAATGATGTTTCTAATTTAAGCTTAATTAACAATTAATATGAAGGAAATTGACGTAAAAAATTTAAACAATTTAAGGACATATCAAAATTTCCCACACTTAATCTCTTACTCATCCTCGAGTAAAACATAGTTGAACTAAACATGTTATAGCACAAACTAACTACCAAAGTTCATTCCTTAAATACTATATTAAAATGCATAAAATGAGGAACTATCAACTAAGAATCAGGTAATAAAATTCTATTATAGCCTAGGCTAACCATAATGTATGAACAAGTATTAATCAAATCAATATCATTCCAAAATGCATATCAAGTTAATTTGCCTTATGGTTTCACTTATAACACTCAAAGTTTTTAAGGTTCCGTGTCTTGCTCAAAGTGTTATAATGCAAACATCATACTATAAGCTTGCTTTTGCACCAATTCCCCACCACTTTAAGGCATAGCCATGATAAACCAAAAAGACCTTATTCATGGTTGTAATGGGGTTGTAGAAAAGGGTAAAAATTATAGGATAATAAAGACACAAACTATAGATGTTAGTAAAGCAATTAAAAATTTGTAGTGAATAATAAGGCAACTTCAAACTATGATATTCATGTCACTAAAAAGAATTCAGCAATTAGGTCCTTCAAATACTTTAATGAAGAACTAGGACTGTACTTTGCAATAAATAGTTACTCTCATTTATTTTAAGCTTTTTAACTATTTTTTCTTTTTTTCATTTACTTCTAAACATTAATCAATAAACTAAACAATAATTAAAGACGACAACTACTATATATTTTTAAGTCCCATATACTGAAGTATCTTTCAAGTATCTTTTCACAAAATTTCTTTGACTCACTTATTCACCTCCAATTAAGTTTATAACAAATTTTAGTTTAAATTGCTATACCAACATCTATAGTTGGGTGAGGATTTTCATTTGAAGGCTTTTGTTTATGACGTGGTTCCAATTCAAAGAAAAAGAATTAAGGCTCAAAGAGGCTTAATTAGGGAGATTGACTTTAGATGGCTTTTTGAGTTAAAAAGGTCAAAAACAAAGAATGTCTTTACCATTTTCATGTATGAATATACAACTATCGACTCAAACCAGGTCTAAACAAGTTCTAAAGAATAATTTGCGTGGAAAAAATCACAAATTAAGAAAATAAAGAATGATATGGATGTTTCACTCTAATTGGCTCAAATTTTCACAAATTTAATTAATTTGCCTCAACTTGTGTAAATCCAAAAATCAATTAACAAGATTATTAGATATTCACACCCTAAGTAACTTTAACTGCAATATGATGTATCACCCTAATACAAGTTTGGTTAATTCTCAAAGTGTGAATAATTTTTAGTATGATGAAAAATGCAATTAAATTAAATAATTCCGCCATACCATATTCATCAACCATGTTTTTAACTCATATTCATAATGAAGATATCAACAATAATCAATTCATACTGACTAAATCACACTAACACAAACAAAAATAAACATAGACTAACATTTGCAGTGAACATCTATCATAAAGAAAACTTCTCAAATGCAAATGGGGCAGATTTTTGAGCTAGTCATTTCAAAGCTGATAACGATAAAGGAGTGATCCCATGTTTTGTTACAAGAATGAGAGACTCGGTGGTAATGCTATCTTCGGCTTCTAATGGATGGTCTCTATTGGGTCTTATCTATTATTAAGGGGATGGGAGTGCAAGACTTATAAAGTGTGGCCTTAAAAGGTTATTGATTGGAAAATTGCATTATAGGTTCAAGATTTATGGATTAGGTAGAAGTCAAAACCATTAAAGAAGATGAAGAGATGATGGTGGCTTGTCATGGGGCTGTTTAGAAGTTGGGTCTATAAATGGTGCATAAGGAATGTGTAAATTGGTTTGGGATTTGAGTGTTACTCATTAGGTTTTGAGAGTTTAAAAAATGAGGATGGAGAGAAATGGGGTTGTTAAGGTTTTGTAAGGTAAGAATGAGAGGATTTGTCTTCTTACCTTGAATTATTAACATCTTACCTATAAACAAAAACAAAATAAAAAATAAAAATAGTGGGTATTCTAAAAGATAAATATACCATTTTTTATTTGTTTAAAAGACAAAAGGGCTATATCTAACCTAAGGTTTACATCCTCTGACAAGTTTGACCATAATGTTTTTGGTAGTACAAACTAAATCCCATCATTTGACAAACATTAAAATTCAACCCTAAATTAACTGAGAAATAGAAGGCAATGTGACACTGTCAATTTTCTACCAGGTCAGTGATGACTTGGAATATATTTATAATATTTTAATTTCTAAGTGGGTCCCACGATGCCACATGGATATGATATGGCAATGTGGGATCCATGTACTTAAATTAAATTTTTTAAAATTTATAACTTCTACATAAATTAAAAGTACAAGTCCTCAGCATCCCTACCAAACACTCCATGCCTCCAATGTCTAATATCACTGACCGACCATCAGCACACAATGCTAAATAACCTAACACCATCATAACTCGAGTTCTCATATGACCTAACTTGACCATTCCTAATAGTATTGTCACTAAACTAAGCTTATTAAGCTTAGCTCTTTTGATTTGAATAAGTGACAAGTGGTACAATGCTAAGGCTAAGTCATTACGAGCCCGTTCACTCTCTGATAAAAGCAAGTGAACCAGTGGTGGCAGAACACTTAAGATGCTAGTTGCAATCTTGTTATGGTCTTCAAATGCTAAGCTGAAGATTACACCACATGCATGTTTTGGGACTCAGGGTAAACTGCTTTTAAAACATCAACTAATAAAGGTACAATCCCTAATCAGACAATCTTAACTTTGTTCACTTTCTCTAGTGACAAGTTCACTAAACATGCAACTGTGTTCACCTGAATTTTGGTGTACCTTGAAGTGACTAAAGATCATAGTGATGTTAGTGTCTAAGCAGGGCCATTCTTAACATTTTATAAGCCCTGGGCTAAGTAAAAAGAAGGAACCCAATAAATTGACGTTATACAAATATGTAAACTTTAAAAGCATATTTTTATTATTAAAATTTAATATACATATATAAATGACTCAATTTATAGGTGCACATACTCAACAAAATAATAAATGATCATAACATTAGGCAATATCATCTTATAAATGTCAATAACAATGAAATTACTAAAAATAGTAGTAGTAACAACAAAATAGTAATAGTAACAATCGAACAACAATATTAGATTGCAAAACACTAAGAGAATTGTACTAACAAACATATAGATGATCATGATTTATGAAAAAATTTCTTCGTATATTTCTAAATGCAAAATCATTAATAATACTATCAAGAGCAATATTGTCCAATATATTCTTCTCGATACATAAAATAGCTAATTCATTCAGCATTTCTTGTAACATTGATAACCTCAAGTAGGTTTTCAATAATTTTAACTTTGAAAAAAATCCCTCGGCTGATGCTACAGTTATAGGTATACACAATAGAACTAGGTAAGCAATTGAAACATTTGGATAACAATTTGTAGCTTTAACAATTTCTAAAATTTTAACTGATGACATTAACTCATTTGGCAAAGTTATTTGCAATACTTTTAATTCAGGAAAAATCTTCTAAGTGTGCATAAAAAAGAACTTTCGAAAAACTTCTCTTAGGTAACGTTATAGTTACATGTATAGTCAGGAATGATTATACATAAAGAATTCTTAGGATGGTACTTTATGAGGGTAGGCCTATATGAGGGTAAACCATGAGCAGGTGTCCTTCCTGCCCTTACCCAAGGCTGGGACTATATTCGAGGTGTCCTTATAATCTTTCTTAATGAATCCAACGCTTCTTCAAGCTAGTACACTTGGGAGCTTTAGAGTTTTTAGACAAGCTCGTCTTCTTCAATGTTAAGGTTAGGATTTAAGGTTTCAGGTTCTAACAAGGAAGATGCAAAAGAGTAACAACTTGGATGAATCTTGAGTTGTAGTGGGGGTGGTGATACATAAGGTGTTTATAAAATTTAAAATTTTTAAATTTTACATGAGTTAAAAGTACATGGGTCCTAACTTGAGTTAACATGTTACATACTGAAAGTTATAAATTTTAAATTTGTTAATTTAAGTGCACGGGTTCCACACTACCATGTCATATCTATGTGGCATCATGGGACTCACTTAGACATTAAAATATTATAAATACATGTCAGGTCATTGCTAACCTGGTAGAAAATTGATGACGTCACATTGATGTCAATTTCTCTGTTAATTTATGGTTGAATTTTAACATTTGTTAAATGATAGGGTTTAATTTTTACTCTCTAAAATATTAAGGTTAAATTTTTCAGAGGACATAAACCTTAGGCTCAAATATAGACCTTTTGCCTTGTTTAAAATGAATGCTCTCACTCTTTTTTGCGATCAAACACTATACCCCTCTATGTATATCCCTTAATTACAAACTGTAACCATTTAAAAAAAAAGACATTGTTCCAAAACTAACTAGACCAACTGAAGACTTAATGTGGTGGATGAATAAATAGTACCACTATTTTTATTATTTTAGTTTTTAAATATATATAGACATAAATGAAATTAAAGCATGGAAAATTATAAAAATTAAAAAAGAAAATGAGAGGACTTTGAAAATTTATAAGAAAATGAAGTGTTTAAAGTGCCTCCCAAGTAGAGGTAAGTTTAATGTCTTCAAGTAAATGAAAGATTCACAATTCAATCTACATAAATTGGATCCACCAATCTAATTTCTTCCACCTTTGTTACCTCCTCATTCTCAAGAAAAAAGCTTAAGTTGGTGACCATTTACCTTTACTATCTTAGAAGTTGCTAGGCTTTAAATTTCCAATGCATTATAAAGAAAAACTTGGGTAACAACAAAAGTCCTACCCAACGAGATTGTAATTTTCCCTAAAAAAATTTCATCTTAAAATGATTAAAAAAAAATTTAACCATTCAAAAACTCTTTATAAATGTGAGCATTTTCATAGGCATCATTATGAATTTCCTTAAGTTTTTAACGTTGAAACTTTCTATGGTTTCCATTTTCAATTAGGTACATATTGCATTGCTTCACTGCCCAAATGCTCTAAGCTCTATTTCAACAAGGAGGTGACAAGGCTTATTGAAAGACAACCTATATGGTGACATACCAATTGGAGTTTTATATGATGTACAATATGCAAAATGCATTGCCTAGCCACAAGCTTGAATCCTTTCTTATTAGACTCACAATTTTCTCAATTATAAGTTTAATTTCTTGATTGGAGATTTCCACTTGCCCATTTGTTTGAAAATGGCATGGGGTGGCAACTTTGTGTGTTATATGATCGATGCATCCACTATTCAATTGTAGAATGAGCCTTCAATAAATAATCAAAGCCTTTGGCACATTATACCTGTTGAAAATGTAGGTTTTCAAGAAACCTATATCAACTTTAGAATAATTAATCCAATTAGCCTTTGCTTCCACCTATTTTGACACTTATTCAATAGCCAAATAAATAAATAAATTGACAAAGAAAAAGAACCCATGAATTCTATGTCCTAAACATAAAAAATTTCACAAAATAATATTGGATTCCTTTTTTAATGTTACTTGCTTTTGGGACCATTCACACGAATTACAAACTATATATGTATCTAAAAAAAATTATCTAGAAGAAAACCACATTCTAGGAAATTTCTTGCTATCCTTTTAGCACCAAAATGCCCACTGCATGCCTTAAAATGATAGAAGGTTAAGATAAACAAAAATTCAGATTTAGGCATAAATGTTTTTATTACTTGATCAATGTGGTGTTTCTATAAGTATATGTTATCCTATAAATAGTATTTAGCATCAACTCTAAGCTTGTCTCTTTATACCTTAGACATACCTATAGGAAACATGATAGAGGCCAAGAAATTATCAATGTGAGCATACCGAGGTAGCTTTGAACTAGTTGAAAATAAATGTTCTTGAAATTCCTCTTTCAACACTATATTTGATTCGTTTTGAGATAGACGAATTAAATGATTTACCACTTTATTTTTAGTCCCAACCTTGTCATTTGTTTCTAAATTAGATTCACTTAACAAAAGGATCCACCTTATTAGCCTTGACTTTGCTTTTTTCTTTTTCATCAGGTACCTAAGTATTGCATGATCAAAAAATACTATAACACTTTTTACTTAATAAGCACGAGCGAAATTTCATAAGTACAAACTACTACTAATAATTATTCTTTTATGGTGGAGTAGTTCCTTTGGGCTTCATTTAGTGTCATAGATACATAATAAGTCTCATGAGGGATTTTTCCTACATGCTACCCAAAATCACTCCTAAAGCACAATCACTTGCATCACACATTAGCTCGAACGACAAGTTTGAATCAAGTGGATGAATTATTAGTGCAAAAGTCAGTAATGATTTTAGCTTGAAAAACACAGCCTTACACTCCTCATTAAACTCAAAATTGACTTCTTTTTTAATTAGATTACACAAAGGGGATATAATTTGTGAAAATTCCTTTATGAAATGCATATAAACATTTAAATATCAAAGAAAGAGAACAAACTTCTCACATATTAACAGGGTAAGGTAGACTTTGAATAATATGAAAATTTAATTTGTCAACCTATATTCCCTTATCAGAAACTACGTAGCCTAGCACAATTCCTTGATTTATCATAAAGTGACAATTTTCAAAATTCAATACCAAGTTTGTTTCATTGCAATGTTGCAAAATTAATGTCAAATTATATAACAAATCATCAAACGAACTTCTATAGTAGTAAAGTCATCTATGAAGATTTGGATAGTATGTTCCACATAGTTAGAGAAAATATTTGTCACATAATGTTGGAAGGTAGTTGGCGCATTATATGCCCCAAAATGCATGTGTCTATACACAAAGGTACCAAATGGACAAATAAAATTTGTCTTATTTTGGTCTTTCAGTGTAATTGTTATTTGAAAATACCCTCAAAAAATCATTTAGTTGTTGGAAATGGGTTTATTACATACTGTCTTTTTTAATCTAGTAATGACATGAACCTTTAGTTCCTCTTCAACATCATAGTTGTAAAACCTCGAGGGTACTAGTGGTATGGGGTTTACATGTACCTTTACCTCCAAATCCCTAAAGTAATCAGGGGTTAACTATTTTGGGGTCAACGTTAGCCAATGATGTGCTAATATAACGATTCTATCAATTGGAGGGTTATTTGAAACATTTTTCATTTGCTGTGATCTTTTTTATACGTCACCAAACATTAAGATTTAAACTTAAATTTTGGTCAAAATGCTAACGTGTAAAATGTACCTTTACACTTGAACCTAAATATTGACAAAAAAATCATATTACTATTGCTAATTTTTTATTATTGTAATAAATTTAAAAATATTAATAATTTATAAGGACAATAATATCATTACCCATTTTCTTTTATATAATTTTCACAAAAGTTTATAAGGGTAGGCAATTAACCCAAACTATAAGGAAACTGAACTTAATGACGATAGAAAATGATAGAAAAGATGTTTAGATAAATTATAGTCTTTAGAAAAGAATTGTATAGAGTTTGTTTTAAAGTGAAGTTGTTTAGCACATCTCTATGGATCAATTTTTAATCACAAATTTTAATTTTTATGATGTATGCCTATTTAAAATGCCTCCTTATCAATGAATAAAGTTATCATTTTTTTCATTCTTTGGTTGAAATAAGACTTAAAAAAAAGAAGCAAGAACTTTCTTTCTTGTTGGTTGTTGCAGAAAATTGTAGATGATCCATAATAGTTTTTCTACAAGTAATAATTTCTTGCTTTGAGGATCATTATAATCATTGGAACATGTTGAAAAATAATTTCCTATATTTTAAGCAGATCTACCTAGTAGTTTGGAAAACCAAAATCTATAATTGGCACAATAAAAAATGATATGCTTGAAGTTAAAAGATCTCGAAATAAATAATTATATATTTTAATCCTTTGAATAAATATATTGAAAACTATGTTCAACAATAAAACTTCTAAAGAAGAAAAGTACTATGGCTCTTCTATATTGAAGTGTATAGAACTTCAACTATTGAGAAGGGTTTTGGGATTTTGAAAGTGAAGAATGGATAACCTATTACCAATTATTGTAATGTGATTACAACTAATAAAGGTTGAAAGGATCCATTTATTATGTGCAGTGGATTGATTATAAGAGTCAGGAGTAATAAAATTAAAGAGGCTCTAAATAGTTGATTCAAGACATATACTTGATCAAGCTTTAAAGGGTACTTCGAGAACTATTTTGTGGTATCTATTAGACCTATAAGAAGACCAACTATTAGTTATTTTTATTCAAATTAAGGTTGGAGAAGACTTGGATATGAATATGGTCCCATTTATAATTGTGTTACAACCTGTATAACTCTCATAAATTAAGTAGTGAAAAAATAACTTCACATATAATCATGTGCTAGTTTCTTTAACTACCAAGAAAACAAGTTATAAAGTCACGATCTTTAACATAGTCTTGTCTTAGATTATTTCTATTAATGTTAAAATTTTTACAATGAATATAACTCAAAGTATGATCGTGTCCTAAGTCAAAATCCTTTATTTTTCTTATTATTTAAGAAGTAATTTTACATAATAAGACTTAGTTTTTTAGATCTTGATTGAGATTCATGAATGCTTCTTTTACTTGTTCTTCATTAAACTTCTAACTTATAGAAGAATTCTTTATTTATATCATTAAAATACTTAATGAATTTAGTTATTGATTCCTTATAAGCAACAAGCATTCTCTTTATATATCTAACTTAGTTTTCTTGGTATGATACAAAATTGTTTATATGTTCTATAAGGTTTTATTCTTAAGATGGTTTGCATCAGTTGGTATTAAAGCTTGTCTTTAAATTAACTATGGTCATCCTTTTTTTTATACTTCTCATTCCAATCTAATTCTTTGTCTAAAATTAAGCTTTTCTTTTCATGGCTTATTCATTTTTTAAATTAAAGAATAGTGAATTTTCAAAAGGAATATGCAAGGTTTTATATAAGCAATAATACAAGTTCACTTATACTAGTCTCACCAATAGAATCACAAACAATGAATTTTACCCTAGTATCAGTTAGAGACAACAACAGGTCACCCTTGAATATGCACAAGCTAAAAGCAATGAGATAAAAGCTGATAACTAAACTAGTTTACTTGTACATTTAAAGATGAAGTTGTAAATCGAGTGTAAAGAGAGCTTAAGAACATTGTCCATTGATAGAATTAGCTCTCTAATCCACCTAAGATTGTTAACCTTAAAGCTTTGAATTTTCATCACGAAGTTACTATACAATCTTACATTCCTCTCTTTCTAAAAAGATTGTAATGTACATTCCAAATCCACCTTAAGAAAAGAGTGATCATCTTTGGATAACAAACTTGGACTAGAAGCACATGTAATGATATTAGCCATCCTATTTTCATTACAAGAGTATTTGTAAGTTTGTTGATCACTCAACTAAACCTCTTTAGCATATAAGTAGCTAAAAAAATGGTTAATGGATTCTAAATCTTACATACAAAGGTAGCAATGAAAATCAAAAATGGAGATAACTTTAAGCCTATCCAATGTGTTGAGCTTGTTTAAAATGGAAAGCCACATAATATAAGAGAGCTTAGGAGCTTAATACTTGTTCCACGCTAGCTTTTACCACTTAACCTTGGGAGAGAACGACCTTATAATTTCTTGATAAGATTTATTAGTGAAAGAGCTTAAGGGGTCCTTTAATCATACAGGTTTTCCCCCTAGAGGAATGAGAATTATATGTAGGGATGCTACAATGAATTAAGTTGCTTCCTTATCAATATAGCTCCATACATTTACATTTATAAGGAATGTACTTCAGATTGTAAGGAAAATTCAATTTAAATCTATTGAAGGAAAAGAGAAGATATAGAGGACCATCATTCACTAAATTATCGTACCAAAGCTATACGGATATACCGTTTCCTATTCTCATTTTGACTTCATTATGCATTAGAGCTCTGAGTTTTAAAAGCTACAATATAAACTAAGAAGAGTCGTTTTTTGGTTTGAAGTTTAAGAGATTCTTACCTATTAAGTAGTTACTAAAAAGACTACTTAAAACTAATATAATAAGTTACATTTTACCTATATAAGAGAGAATTTTATTTGATGAATGTCTAATTCTTGTCCTAAAAATATCAAAGAGAGGCTAACACTCTATGTAAGATTTTTTTTTAAAGTTAATTAGAAGACTCAAGTAGTAGAAAGGAAGAGGTTTAATGCTAAGGGTCTATAATACTAGAACTTGTATAATAAAGTGATGAGCATCAATAGATAATATAAGGAAGATTTTGTTTTTTTTTTCATATTGAGACCATATATCAAGCTGAAGAATTAAAGGGAGTTAATTAGGCAATTCATTGAATTGGTGTCAACTCCACAAAACAAAAAAAAGACTATCTACAAGTAAATATGACATTGTTTGCATTTTCTGTGGAAGATAAAATTAGTGTTCCTTTTAATATTGTATGTTTAAAACACGGTCAGCACCTCTCTACAAATGGTGAATAAATAGGGGGATAGGGAGTCATATTGGCTTATTCCTTTGAATCTTTGAATATCAAACGAGCTTTACCATTGATGAGTATACTGAAGGATATGGAAGTGATATATTCCTCTTTCCAACTCTTTCCAAGAGTTGAATAAAGAAAGGAATATAAAAGCATCTAAAGAATCAAGTACAAAGTTTTAATTAACCATATCAAGTATAAAGTTCTATTGTCTCTAAATTTTTAACCAAAAAATCAAAATTATATCATCATTGTAAATAGATGTGTCCATCTTTACTTATTACGTTAGTGGATTCTCTTGATCCAATCCCTCATTTTGTGCCTTTCATATTCGACAGTTTTAAACCCTATTATTTGTATTATTTTATCCAATGGTTTTTTATGAAAAGAAAAGAAAATAAGAAAAAAGAATAGGAAAGGAAAAAAAAAGAAAAGAAAAGAAAAGTTGGTAAGGTTAATTTAAAAAATTGTTGTGAAACCTGTTTGACATTTTTACTAATGTTTCCTTAAGTTATTTGAATTCATCATTTATTGTTTAACCTTTGATTTAATCTTTTCTTTCCTTGATCAGTCATTGGGTTTCTTAGACTTTAGTAAGTTGAATTTTTTTTAGTTTGTTTAGTTCTTTAAAGAAAAATGAAAAAAAAAGTATCCATGCATCTTAATAAACAAATATGTTAAAAAACTCCTTTATAATATGTAAAAACACTCCTTAAATACTAGGCTACAAATTAGAATTTCAGTGGCTGATAGATCTTGGGACATAATCATATTAGAGGCTATGTTATTTCAACTTAAATTTTCAACAGTTACACAAGCCAGCTTACAATTATGTGTTAAGCCATTTTCTTTATTCTTAAGAGTTACATAGGTTGTAACACTATCATAGCTAAGGACATTTTGATATCCATTTTTTAACCTTACCTTGAATCAAACTAATCAATAGTTGGTCTTTTCATAAGTTTAATAAGCCCCTCAAAATAGTTCTCTAAGCATCCTTTAAAACTTGATTAATATACGTGTCTTAAAATAACTCATCCAAGATCTCTTTAACCTTCTTATTCCTAATTTTTATAACTTGTCATTGCTATTCTTATTCCTAACTTTTATAACTAGTCTGCTAGGTATAAGCAATGAATCTTTTGAAGTTTGGCTAGTTGCTCTTGTATCATATTGCATAAGCATTCTAGGAATAACCAACATGTAATTTCATGGTAAGAAGATGGATAATGTTGAAATTAATGATAAGGTATTGTAATTTTGGCATCAATGTTTAATTTTATTTTCTACTCAATTAAAGAATCTAATGACACAAACTTATGATTGATAAACTCCAAAGATCTTTGTATGTCAATGAATATAAGTCTAAATATAGAGCAGTGAGCTTTAAAAGTCTCTACCTTCCTAAATTCTAGAGGTAAAGACAGAGGTAATAAGTATTTCAAAGCTCATAATGATCAGTTTCAAGGAAAAGACAAAAGACAAGATCAATCAGTTGACATATCTAAGGTAGAGTGCCTTAAATATCACATATTCAATTGATTATCATCTCGAATGTTAAACTAAGCTACCTAATAGAAAAGAGAAGGTAGAGAAATCGAATTTTGTATAAAATAAAGAGAAAATCTATATTTAATGGTTTGTCATGTAAAAACTAATAACATGTAGTATTTTAACACTCATTTTAGTAATCATATGTGTGGAGATAAATTTTACTTTAAATGAATCATTTTGAGATAATGTTAAATTTAGAGATAACTATAAGGTACTTGTTATTTGAAAAGGTAAGTAATAATTCAAACTAATAAATCAAACTTCTTACTAGAATTAAAAGAGGTAGCTTAGTTATGGCATTTTTGTTATGTCCAAAGAATGCCTTAATAAAAAAATATAGTTGTTAGTCTCCCAAATTTTTTCAAATGTAAAAGAATTCACTAAATTGTAAAGAGTATATATTGTCTTACAAAATGTAAGACAATTAGTGTTAGACCAGTAATATTAATAAGAAAAGTGAAAATACGCAAGTCAGGTAAATAGTAAGCATACAAAGCATTAAGTAACATCTTTAACACTAAACACAAATCCAAATAAAGACATGTGTCCTTTCTTATATTTGTATGTATACTTCCATCAGGATATAGTCCTCTTTTTGTTTTGAAGCTTCATTCCCCATCAACATCTTTTACGAGCTCCAACTATTAATTAATTTGTAATACATGTGAAATCTAGAGTAAGGAGTAATAGCAACTACTATTAGGATTACTACCGAAGCTTTCTTTTCTAGCATTACATCTTCTTGTCAGAGATTATACTGGAGCAGCTAGAGGTTGGTTAACTTAGATGTTGGTTGGTTTTCCCTCTTAAAGGCTCTAAGAAAACAAAATAAGATTGCTACATCCTATTAATTCTTTATACGATAAGATATGTTCTCAAATCTAGATAATAAGCACCTTTTACATTATCATCACAAGTATTTCTTTTTTTATTGAAACATTTAAGATTTATCTCCTTCCACAAGTGAAAGTTAGAAGAGCCAAAAGCCATGATGGTAATTGCTTTATATCCTCCAATGATTGAACTATTCTAAATAAGCCAGTTTAAGAAGTATGTGTAAGTTTGACCCTACATATCAATTTGGGATATTTTGACTATTGCTTTCCATTTCTCTGATGATAATTTACATTGAAAGAATATGTGATATATAGATTCCCTTACTTCCTTACAAAGCACACAAGTGTCTCTTATGTTTAGAAAGTGCACCCTATCAAGAGTAGCTAACTTCCTCTTAATAAGAAGCCATAAGAGGAAGGAGATAAGTATTAGTGGCTTGTGCCATATTATATTGCACCCTACTATTATTGTTCCTTTAAATTTTATGAAGAAAATTTTATTAGCAAATAATGTTAAGATCCATTGGTAAAGGAAACAATGTAATGAGTTAAAATTTTTTTGAAGATTTTAGACTCTAAATATTCATAGATCAATTAGTCATATTTCTAATAGAGTTAAGAAATACATTATTACTTTCATTGATGTTAAAGTAAAAAAAAAATTGAACTTACTTCTACAAGAGAAATTTGAAGATTTAATATTTTAAAAGCTATAATGTCAAAGTTGAGAAAGAAGTAAGAGATCTAATATAAGTACTATTAATAGATCATAGATAGGAGTATAAATTACATGACTTTGAAAAATTTATGATAATAATGGAACTAATGACAAATGAAAATAGCTTACATATCATAAAAAAAAATGGTGTGAGAGACAATGAATTGCATAATCATAAACATAGTGAGTAGTCCTCTGGTGAGGGGCATATACTAAGGAATTTTTTCTCGATGCTTTGAAATAGAGTGTCAATATTCTGAATAGGAGTCCATCATAGCAGTTTAAAATAAAATGGTAGAAGAAACATGAAATGGAAGAAGACCATATATAAGCTATTCCAAAATATTCAAGTATATATGTGAAGATCAGAAGAGAAAAATGTTAGATGACAAAGAAGAAAAATGCTTCTTTCTTAGTATTAGTGATCATTCAAACATTAACAAGTTGTCTAATCCTAATATTAAGACAATGTTCATTAGTTAAGATATTATCTTTTATGAAGAAAAAATATAGCCAAGCAATGAAGATGGAGCTTAAAAACATATTCCAACATATTTTGATGAGAGAATGGAAAAGAATTTGTGGAGTAGTTATAGAAATATGCAGATATTTAAAATGAGTCAACTTAGAGCTCACCTACAACTAAATAGAACAAAGACATGAAATATTTAAATATATACTAACATGGAAGAATGATTATAAGGAAAATAAAAGATTGACTAATTTAAGGATCCCCTTAGACATTTTACTTTATTTTTGTATTGGACCTATAACTTTTGAAGAAGTAGTCAAGTAAACAAAATGGAGAAAGACAATGGATAAAAAAATTACAAATATTGAGAGAAACAATATTTAGGAGTTAATTGAAGTTTTAAAAGGACAAAAGACAATTAGTGCGAAATGGATCAATAAGACAAAATTAAAAAAGAGTAGTGAAGTTGATAAATAAAAGCACATACGGTGTCCAAAGGTTATAATCAATAATTGGATATCAATTACAAAGAACTACTAATGAGAATTTGATTTCACAAGAAATTGTTGGTTGTAAGGTACGATATAATCAAATTGTTGATTTCATTAGCAATACAAAATCCATAACTTATATACCAATTTGCTCTCAAGTTAACATTTTTACCCAAAGACTCACAGAAGCATGTTTTTATTAATCAACCCCATGAATATATGAAAGGAATGGGGAATAATTTAAGGAATATAAATTAAATAAGATTTGTATGGCTCATAACAAGGCATATAGACTTGACACAACTTTATGAAAACCTATGTTTTAAAGGAAAAAATTCAAAAATATCCTTATAAGCATACAATCTTCTTAAAATTAGAGGATAATGAAAAGATGCTTATGGTTTGTTTATATGTAGGTGATTGAATTAATACTAGAAATAATAATTCTATGTTTGATATATTTAAGGAGTCTATGATGGTTGAATTTGATATAGTTAATCTAAAAATAGTCAAGTACTTTCTTGAAATAGCGGTTACTGGTATCTTTATTTCTAGAAAAAATTTGTATAAGATAGTTTAGAGAGGGTTGAAAAGGATTCTAATCGTGTTCTTACACTAGCAAAAATATGCATGGAGATTATTAGAAATCTATAAGAAAAAGAGATTGAAATACCTTTTTACAAACAAATAATGAGAAGATTGATGTAATAAGATTAGATATAATGTATGTTATAACTCTTATTAACATATTTATGGAGTATTCAAGAGAGATTCATCTTCCACAAAATGAAATTTCATATATTTGCAAGGTATTGTTGATTATGGAATATTTTATAATAGAGGTGCAAGAAGAGCAATCTCATGTTTATCAAAGAGAAGATTTGATGTAACCTTGTCAACTGTTGAAGTTAGATTTGTAGCAACAATGACACATGCTTTTCAAATAATTTGATTAAGAAAGATTTCTTGATATGCTAATGACAAGCAATAAAGATCCAGTCTCATAATGTGGTAACATTTAACCTATAAAAATACCTAGGAATCATATTTTATATGAAAGAAATAAGCATATTGGTATAAGATTTTACAATTCAGTAATAAAAATATTTAAGGATTTTGTTTTGTATGGTAAAAATAAGCACTTTAATATAAGATTATACTTCTTACTAAATATCATAAAAGAAAAAGAAATAATCAATCATCTTTTTTTAGGGCTGGTAAAAAATCAGTTTTAAAGCAAACTAGTTCCAAACAATTTGGACAAAGGTAAAAATTTCATAACCCTAAACTGGTTTGAAACCAATTTTTTTTACTAAACTGACTCGAAACCGAACCGGATTGGAAAACACCCAACTCGGTTTAGAATCGGTTTATCCAATTTTAACTAATAGCAAAGGGCCATTAAATTGCACCATCTTCTTCCCATCTTTTTTTCTCTATAAAACCAACCAAAAAACTATAGCAAAGAAAGCTAAATTATGGTTGTCTAATTGAAGTTCAAACCAAACAAATTTAAAAAAAAAAATACAACTACCAATTTCAAAGTCTCCAACAAAATTATAGCAAGAAGCCATAAAGGCACAAACAGTACACCAAATCCAAAACCAGTAAACCACATTGTTCATACTGCAAATTCAAACCAAATAAAACATGCAAGAAATAAAAAATCCTTCTTCTTCAAACTCTTCATATCCCACTCTTCATATCCTAAAGACTCCATGATCTGAGGGAAAAACAAACAAAAGATGACACAAGTTAGCAAACTTGTATATAACAATCAAAACTTAATACTATAAATTGGAATCAACTACTACTTGATTAGATTCATATGAAATAGCCTCATTGATATCCAAGCTTAGCATTTCATTGGTCAATCCTTTAATGTCGCCATTACTTTGTTCTAAATAAAAAATAAACTAATTAAAAATACAAAAAGTTTTCAAAAGATCATGTGACATACTTTACAATCAAAATAATAAAAAAGAGACATGGGATTTTAGAATTTTAAAGTACATACCTTTTAATCCAAACATACAATTTCGAGTACAAATGATTGCCTCAATACTTTCATGAGACAGTGAACATCTAGACGGTTTCAAAAACTTACCTCCACAACTAAAGGTTGATTCAAATGCCACAGAAGTTATGGGAATGCTTAAAATATCACATGCAAGCTTAGACAATTTTAGAAAACGATATTGTACCGACTTCCAAAATTGTAAGATGTCCAAATCTAGTTTCCTATCCATGGGAGGCTCTCCTAAATACAAATCCACCTCTGATTTTTCCTCTAAGTACTCTTGATCACCTTCGTATTCATCATAATCCTTAAAAAGAAAAACAATACATGTGGATACTAATAATAAAATAAAACTTATACAAATATAATTAAACTAACATATACTAAAAATATCATGACACTTACAGAAGAGTATGGATCAGTAACACCATGAGAGCTAGACTGTCCTCGATGATCAACTTGGCTTGCTGAACCCACCCTTTGACATCTGGAATTGCTTAATGTTGCCTTGTACTCCTCAAACAATGTGTAAAGATCATCCCTAATTTGTTTAACCCTCAAAACACCATCATCTTTTCCATAGATCTTAGAATAAGCAAAATCTATCTTATAGTGAGGGTCCAAAATGACAGCAATGGCAAGAATCAAATTACTCTTTTCCCAATAATGATCAAATTTCACTTTCATTCTTTTCACATGGAACTAATAAAAGTATCCAAGTTCATAAACTCCTCAACCAATCCTGATTGAATACCCCAAACACCATGGAAGAAAAGATTAGCAGTGAGGTATTTACTATCAGAAAACAAATGGATTAGATCATAAAAGAATTTCAAGAACTTGCATGAAGCCTCAATTTTCTCCCATTCATCAAATGTGGGGCAATAGGTGAAATGAGGTTCAACACTAGCAAAACGATTAAGCACATCCTTATAAAAAAGAATAGATTCTAACATCTCACAAGTAGAGTTGTACCTCGTTGCTACATCTTGCTTTAGCTTTTTATTATCAGAAATGCTCAATTCTCTAGCACATTCTTTGAAATGCTTAAGCCTAGTACCTAAACCTCTAACATACTTAACACTCTCTTGAGCTTTGAATATTCCCACATCAATTTCCTTTAGCACTTCCTCCACAATCAAATTCAACACATGGGTTGCACAATGCACTTACAAAAACTTACCTTTTAAAATCAACACACATTTTGCACTCACGAAATTCTTATAAGATTCAATAAAAGCACCGTTGGCTTTAGCATTGTCCATAGTCAAGGTAAATATCTTCTCTGTGATATTTCAACCACTCAACAATTTAGAAACCTTTTCAAAAATGAGCTCACCACTATGGGGGGAGGTAAATGAGAAAATTTAAGGATTAGATTCTTGAGTTTCCAATCTTTATCAATAAAATGATCAGTGACTATCATGAAGGAGTTTGATGTCAAAGAAGTCCACATATCCACTTATTCGATCAGTGCATGAATTAAGCATCTCTTCAATAGAAGCCTTAGTCTTCTTATACAACTTAAAAATATCAGCCTTGGAAGTGTTTATAGTTATATGTTTAGCATCACGATTAAGGTAGGAATGGAGCTTTCTAACACCATTATATTCAACCAACAGAAATGGTAGTTCAAGTTGCACAATCATCATTGCCAAAGTTTCCCTAAATAGTTGTTGATCTAACTTAGTAGTCCTTAATGACATTTCCCCACTAGTTAATGTAGATTGGATAAACATTTGCTTCAAATCAGAATGTGTTCTGTTTAGAACCAAACAAGCTTTAACATAATGTCTCAAATTAGTGATTCCATACCTACTATCTACGATATACATTTTGTGACAACTAATACACTTCCCTCTCCTAAAGTCATTGTCTTTAGGTTTAGTATAGGTACCTTCTTCTAGGATCTCAAAGTAGTCCCAAATATCATATATGTTCTTCTTGTGCTTTCCTTTAGTGTTTGTATTACTCACTGATGCTGATGTGTTTGGTTGTTTCTACACAAATTAAAAAGAAAACAAAAAAGTTAGAAAAATAAAAATCACACAAAAATTACAAAAAATATACGAAATTTTTATATAAAAAACATAGACAAAATAAAAAAATCACTTTACTGCAACTAATGAAAACAAATAATAGAACTAGTCTTGGCAAATTTTTTTTTCCAAAAAGACCAAATGAAACAAATGTTGAACTAAGCAACCAGATCCAACCTAGAAAAATCTTGCTCAAAGTATCAATTTTTTTTGTCCGCTTTAATCATCATCAGGATTGTTGGAATATAGTTTCCATCAAAACTATAATTTTGGTTAGGCCTAAACCTAACATTAGCATAGGGGAAAAAATACAACAATATAATTAGCCAAAAACTATCTGAATTGAAAAACAAAAACCTGGAAAAAACAAAACATAACAAATACAAAAAAACAAACGATCTAACATTATCATGAAAAAGAAGGGGAAAAGAAGGAGAAGAATTTACCACTTCTGAATCGGAAATGTTGATTTCATTCTCTCTCCCTTCACTACTACCTATACTTCAGTGTGTTATCTCTTAAAAACGAAAATTAAAATGGAAAACCTAAGAGGCTAAGAACAAAACCACGAGAACGAAGAAAAAGAGAGCATGAGGAGAGAGCAAAGTGAAATACAGAGGGGTAAGAACGGCTGATGACTAGCAAGAAAATATAGATTAGGTTTTTTTTTTGGTTTTTATATAGGAAATCCCAAGTGTAGAGCATGTGCTGGGTGGAGAGTGGGGATTACACTTTGAATTGTAAAAAAAAAAATTGCAAAGCAGACTTTTTGGTCCTCTTCAGCTACCAAAAAGAAAAAAGGGCAAAAAAAAAGCACACTTCAAATCAAAATTCAAAATTACGTAAAAAAATTTCTTCGCCAAATTTTGAAACAATGACTTTTTTGCCTTTTTTAAATTCAGATCGGACAATTTTAATCGGTTTTAAATGTTCGATACTGACCAATTTTTAAAATTCGAACATTTTGTCTGATTAGGTCAACCCTGATCTAGATTTGATTTTAATTCGGACAAAAATTGATCAACTCGGTTTAAATTCAGTCAAAAAATTCTAACCTGTGTCTGATTCTTTTGGATCGGACAGGATCGGGTTATCGGTTCGGACAAAATTTTACGAAGCGTATCTTTTTTGCTGAAATAAAGATAAAGTGGTGAACTCTGTAAAACAAAGGCGCTCTAACACGATTCTTCTCACAAGAAAGTTGTTTGGAATTTACATGATAAAAGAATTAACTGACGTTAAAAAAGTTAATTTAAGGAAAGGAATGTTGAATAAATTATGCATTCAGTAAAAAAGAATTGTTTTCTACTAGATTTTCGCTACTACATCTTATTATTATATCTCTATACAGTAGGTAATACTATTAACATGCTGTATGTCTTGATTGTACATAATACGCCAGTATCCAAGCTTAGCTTTATTTACCGGTGGTTTATAACAATCTTTCGGTGGTCAAATCTTCGTCTGAGAAAACAAAAAATGTCTTTGTCACGCATGGATGAGGCTACAGAGAGACAGACAGACAGAACACCTGCTATGTGGCAATCTACTTTCCCGAAGATTAGATGAGACACATAGATTCTCGAGGAAGGCAAAGGGTCCATCTTGTTCTTTAATCTATTACCAATGTTTTTGTTTTTCTGATTATTGTTCCTGTTCTTTCCCATTACCCTCATCTTTTTGTTAGTTACGTTGAGAGTTTGTTTGATCCTCTGTAGATCCAAATTTCTTTGTTTCTTGCTGGATGTCAGCTTACTAGTCTCTACTGTGGGCTTTAATTTGCTTTGATTCTCATTCAGCCACCGACTGCCTGTACAAGTACCATGTAGAGTGGTATTAGTGTGAATTGTGCTACTTTTTTTCACTTCCATGTGTAATGTGAGATTGGTATTGAAACAAACTGCCACGGAGGCGGCTCGGTGGAGCTTCTCTTCTCTTTTTGGCCTCGTTTCCAATAACGTACAGGAATTGAGTTGTAGGAGCTTTACGGATCTGCCATGAGAAGCCACCTCGTAAAGTTTGTTTCTTTAGCATTGCTGTCACTGACTGCAGTGGTTTTTGCAGAGACTGACCCGACTGACTTGGCAATTCTCAAGGCATTTAGAGATGGGTTAGAGAACCCAGAACTCTTGAAGTGGCCTAAAAATGGTGATGATCCATGTGGGCAACGCTGGAAACATGTGTTTTGTTCTGGTTCGAGGATCTCTCAGATTCAAGTTCAGAATATGAGCTTGAAAGGACCTTTGCCCCAAAACCTCAACAAACTTGTTATGTTGGAAAGATTGAGTCTTCAACGGAACCAATTCACAGGGCCTATACCATCTCTGAGTGGGTTGTCGAAGCTAATCTATGCTTATTTGGATTACAATCAATTCAATTCTATTCCATCTGATTGCTTTGATGGTTTAGAGAATTTACAAACCGTGGCATTGGATGGCAACAATCTCAATGGCACTACAGGGTGGTCAATCCCAAAAGGGTTGTTGGATTCTGCTCAGTTAACTACTTTTTCATGTATGTCTTGCAATTTGGTTGGTGCATTGCCTGATTTTCTAGGAAATTTTCCATCTTTGGAGAACTTAAAACTTTCCGGTAATAGTTTAACTGGGGAGATTCCGGCAAGTTTCAGGGGAGGCATGTCTTTAAAGAATTTGTGGTTAAATAATCAGCAAGGAGGTGGCATGACTGGTACAATTGATTTGGTAGCGACGATGAGTTCCGTCACTACTTTGTGGCTTCACGGGAACCAATTCACAGGTAGTATTCCAGAGAGCGTTGGTAATTTGACTCAGCTAAAGGATCTCAATCTTAATGGAAACCAACTTGTTGGTTTAATCCCTGATAGCTTGGCAGATATGCCATTGGAACGTTTAGACCTGAACAATAACCAGTTGATGGGTCCAATACCAATTTTCAAAGCAGCCAAAGCTACCTGCACTTCAAACTCTTTCTGTCAATCCAGTCCAGGGATTCCGTGTGCGCCGGAAGTTATGGCCCTTGTAGAGTTTCTCGGTGGGTTAAATTACCCTTTAAGACTTGCTAAATCCTGGACTGGCAATGATCCATGTGCATCATGGCTTGGAGTGCATTGTGACGCCAAAAGTAAAGTTTCTTCCATTATTTTGCCTAATTATAATCTCAGTGGAACCTTGAGTCCTTCTGTTGGAAGTCTAGATTCTATTACTCAAATCCAACTTGGTCGTAATAATCTAAATGGCTCTCTTCCGATGAATTGGACTGGCTTAGCGTTTTTGACCAAGTTAGACCTTAGCAGCAACAATATTTCCCCTCCACTGCCAAGATTTCGTACCACTGTTAATGTTGTCATTGATGGTAATCCTTTATTTAGTGTTGGTAATGAGACCAGACGAGCCCCATCCACTAACATGACCCAGGCACCTGGAGTCTCCGATACACCACCAGCCAAGAACCCAGGAAACAAAGGCACGGCTTCGGTTTCTAGGGGTTCTCAGATTTCTACTCAACATAAAAGTCACAAAAGATCCAATTTAGTTGCAGTTTCAGCCCCTGTTGCTAGTATTGCAGTTCTCGCCTTCCTGGCTGTTCCTTTATTCGTCTATTGCTATAGGCAGAGTAAACGAAGCTTTAATGCTCCAAGTTCCCTTGTCATTCATCCACGAGATCCGTCTGATTTGCATAACACGGTTAAGATTGCCGTTGCTAGCAATACACTTGGAAGCACTTCTACAGTAACAGGAAGTGGTTCTGATAGCAGGAATAGTAGTGACATTGGTGAGTCTCATGTCATTGAAGCAGGAAATTTAGTCATATCAGTTCAAGTTCTTCGCAAGGTGACAAAAGATTTTGCCTCAGAGAATGAGCTTGGGCGTGGAGGTTTTGGAGTGGTTTATAAAGGAGAACTGGGCGACGGAACAAAAATAGCGGTGAAAAGAATGGAAGCAGGTATCATTAGCAGCAAAGCGTTAGACGAATTTCAGGCAGAGATTGCAGTTCTTTCAAATGTCCGCCATCGACATCTGGTATCTCTTCTGGGATACTCAATCCAAGGCAACGAAAGACTTCTTGTTTACGAGTACATGCCGCAGGGAGCTCTTAGTAAGCATCTTTTCCACTGGACAAGATTGAAATTAGAGCCCCTTTCTTGGAGGAGGAGATTAAATATCGCCTTGGATGTTGCCAGAGGAATGGAGTATCTTCATAATCTGGCTCATCAAAGATTCATACACAGAGACCTTAAGTCTTCAAACATCTTGCTTGGTGATAATTTCAGAGCAAAAGTTTCTGATTTTGGACTGGTCAAACTTGCTCCGGATGGAGAGAACGGAGAGAAATCTGTGGTGACCAGACTTGCTGGGACTTTTGGATACTTGGCACCGGAATATGCTGGTAAGCGTTCCATTCAATCTCCATCACTTCACATTCTCTAGAGGTTTTTGAAATAGCAGTTTCACTTTTATTTTCTAATTTATACATACAAAAGTGAAAAATTTTAGGGTTTGAAGAAAAGTTGTAGTATTATCCTAGATTGAAATTTCTTTAGAAGTGATTCAAGAACCTAATTCAAACTCGCGATGATATTGTTTCCTATAGATAGTAGTGATAAGGTTGCTCTATAGCCAACCAACTAATGTCACGTTAGATGTGCACAATGATTGTGGAGACTAACTTGCACATATTATATTTGTCTTAAGTGACGGGAAAAGTCACAACCAAGGTCGACGTCTTTAGTTTCGGAGTAGTTTTAATGGAGCTGTTGACTGGATTAATGGCTCTTGACGAGGACAGGCCAGAAGAAAGCCGATACCTAGCTGCGTGGTTTTGGCGTATCAAATCAGACAGGGAGAAACTCAGGGCTGCAATTGACCCTGCGCTTGATGTGAAAGATGAAACATTTGATAGCATGTGTGTTATTGCGGAACTTGCTGGGCATTGCACGGCTAGGGAACCCAACCAAAGGCCGGTTATGAGCCATGTGGTGAATGTCCTAGCTCCACTTGTTGAGAAATGGAAACCTCTGGATGATGAGTTTGAAGAATATTGTGGCATTGATTACAGCCTCCCTCTTGTTCAGATGGTAAAGGGCTGGCAAGAAGCAGAAGGAAAGGACTCGAGTCATGAGGATAGCAAAACCAGTATACCCGCAAGGCCGTCTGGTTTTGCGGAGTCCTTCACTTCTGCCGATGGCCGATGAGACACATGTCTCATCACGCATATTACTTGTGATTTACAATCAATTTATGTCATGTTATTAAGGTGGATTCAACATGAGATTCTAAATGCTCGATGCCTACTTCCGGTCCGTGGGTTTCATAATACTGCTTTACCTCGTTGTTCCAACTTACACATTCTATAAATGTTATTTTTAGTTTTGGTCGTTTTCTTGAAACAGCTTCTATTAATTTCCTTTATATCAAGCCGACGGAAAAAGATTACACATATTTCTTTGCCTAGTCCCCTGAAATTTCTCTGTGGAGTCCTTTTCTATTCTCTTTTTTACATCAGAAAGACAACTCAAGCATGTCTTATCACCAGGATGGTTGATACCCCTTCCCAATTACAAAAATTGAGGAAATAAGATAGTTCAAACAAGAAATACTAGCCACCAGGGTATAGCAGAGGATGAAATACAATAAAACTTTATTTAATGAGTAATGAGCAATGCCGTGATGCTAATTCACTATTTGTTCTGCACATTTTTAGACAGGCATACGAGTAGCTGATAGACTTCAACCATCGCAATTGAATTTGCCACGTGAAGCCCTTTTTGTGCTGTAATTTGTTGGTGTCAGACTTTGTAAAAGCAAAATCTAATTGAACCTTTGTAGCAAATTGAAGCTTCGATATTTTCTTTCATCTATCTTAACAAGTTAAACACGAATCCAGAAGAAACCCTATCAATTTTACAGAGTTGACTAGCTCTCTTTATCTATAATGCAAGAGGAAACGAACTAAAGTTTGAACTAATGCCCATATATACATTTGTCAATCTAACAAAACGTATGCTAATGGTTAATGAATACATCTGGAGAAGCAGAAAGATCATGGCAACCTACATATAACCATTTGGTGAGCTCATTCTTGATAGTCAACAGTGTATTAACCAATCTTGCAAATACTATATGAATATAATTTCAAATACTGTTCCAAATAATATTTTAATTTATATAATAATTTTTTTGTAAAGCACGTTCATTAAACTTAAAACAAACCTAATAGCCCAGCCCATAAAACTATATAGCTAAGTCAATAGCCGTAGAAAAGTTAGAAAAACACCATCAAAGTCCTCTTCTTCACTTTTCTCTCTAGTTTTTCAGCTTGTGAGTGTGACAAAATGTACTACTTTATCCAATATGTAACACTTTCTTTATAAGTTTTTTGTTTGTTTTGTAGAAAAATTGGAGGAAATTGTGGAACTTAACAACCTGATAGTATTTACACTTAGGTAAAATTTCTAGCAGTTTTATAATGTCATTTTTTGTGATTTTGGATCTTCCTACGCTAGGTTATAGTTGGTTTGCATGTTGTGTTTTATTAGGACAATAATTGAATTTACATGAAGGGATAAAAATGAAGAAAATGTGGCTGAAAATTGATAAAAGAAGAGCAGATAGGAGAAGTGGAGAGGGTGAAGATGATATTATTTTGACAATTTAAGTTGCATATTGGGGCTGAATAGCAAATGCAGAAAGTGAATGGTAAATCTGGAATTTACTTGCATGAAGGGCATTTTTGGTATTACTTGAAACGAATAAGAGTAAAATAGGACTTTTAATTAGTTAAAGGTATTTTAGTAATTATGAGGGTTAAGCTAGTAAGGATATTATTTTTATAATTAAGAATAAATTAGAATAGAGAATAATGTTGGATTATTAAGTGTATTTGGATTAGAAACGTTTTGTAAATTAATTTAATAGAATTTTGTAAATTTTAAATCTAAAGGTCCGATTAAGGAGTAATTTAGACTGTCAATTAATTGAGTCTAAAACTGATGTAAGGATAACTTTAGACTTTACTCTTAAAGTAGAGTATCGTTTTGTTATTAATAAATTATATTTTGAATTAGTAATTAATTACATTAATGATTACTAGTTACATACATAAATTATGTTTATTTTATTTATTAAATAATTAATATAGTGTAAAGTGTTTTATTATTATATTTTTTACGTTTTCTAAGGTGTATTGTTTGTTAATTTGACCAAAAATGTGTTATTTAAATAGAGATTAATTGATAATAAATTGTAAATAAGTGGTAAAATTTGAGAATTAATGGCTTGCCCAAGATAGGCTACATTAGATAGTCTTAGATGGATAGGCTGACTAGCTATGAGTGAGTAGTAGTTAGGTATCTATTCGTAGAGCAAAAATCTGAGCATCTTAACTCCTAAGAATGTCCTATGTCGATGACTAGGTATCATAGTAGCATCGAATATCCTGTGTCGATGGCTAAGTACTAGAGTAGTATCGGGGTGAAGATTGAAAAATTGAGATATCCTTTGTCGATATTTATATATTTGATTACGTTCCACTTAATGAGAGATTATGATGAGATGTGAAGAGTCGGTAGATCATTGGATGTAAACTTTCTAGGTTAAGCTGGGGTCAAGCAATTCAGTTATATATAGGAATAAAACATAAATGACAATTATAATTAATACTTGTGTTAATCATTATGTGGTAAAATTTTTTAGATGTTTGTTAACTATTTAGACTGAGTATTGTTGTGTATATACGTATTATATGTATGATTTAATCGGTTGACTAAGTGTTATAATTATCTATTGAGTTACTTGACTTTAAGGGTATGATTGGTTATCCTTACGAAGTAGGCGACTCACCCTTTGCCATATTATATTTTTAGGGGATCGAGATATTGACGATAAGATAAACCAAGTGAAGTTTAGGTGGGCCAGCAAATTAATTGAGTAAAATTGTTCGATTATATATATTTTTGAAGGTGATAGTTTGGGTAGTTGTGTTTTATAGAAATTTTTGCGTTTCACAAACAATTCTCTTTTGAAAATAAAAATTGGATGATTGATGATATATTTTGGGAACTATTTGGTTAATCGTGGTTTAATGGTTTAAGAATTTTGGGAGCGTCACATTTTTATTAGTAATAATATTAAATATTCAAATAATTTTTATTTATTTAATAATAAAATTAGATTGTGAAAACTAAAATTATTTCATATGTTCTAAAAATAAACTAAATTTACATATATTAGAAAATAAAAAATAATTACTTAAAAATAATATTTAAAAAGAAAATAAAAATATAGAAACAATGTTTTCCAATACAGATAACAACTATTTTTAATTATATAATATAAAAACTTAATTCTCTATTAAAATTTAGTTTCATATTATAATAAAAATTGAAAAATGTTTTAAAATTTAACCTAATAATCTTATTTATCAATATTAATATAAAATAAAATTTTGAATATAATAAATATTTTCAAAAATTTTTAATATTTCTGTGAAATTTGTTGGTCCAACCTAGCATTTAAATATATTTTTTTAATATTTTTAATATTTCTATGAAAAATTTTGGTCCAATCTAGCATTTGAATCTAATACGATATTTAATACCGGTATTATATTCGATACTTTGATATTATCCCTCAAAAACATGTGACTGACGAATGACAAGGATGCATGTGTAAAATCACCCCGAATAGGAACAAAAGAAGAGCCAATGGTTAATTAAGAAAAATATGGAACATGTCTTTAACATAATCAAAAGATTCAAAACTAATTTCCAATTTTACACGTGAGGAGAGAAAATTAACAGCTACTTCAAGGTTCCTACTTTCTACAATAGCCAAATCTCATTTTAGTATAAAACTCTCTATTTCCATGATAGAAACATGCAAGAAACTACAATTCCTGAAAGCAGCCAAGATGGTATGCCCCTAGGCTGTCCAAACCTTGATCCCTGGCTGATGAAATAGGTTGAGTTGATGAAACTTTCATAGGAGAGAAGTATCGGTAAGGACGGCAAACTGGAGGCAACAGCAAGGATGATTTCCGATCTATTGCCAATAGTCGCCCACACTTACTGCATCAAGCAACCATTAACTTAAATTCTGTGATCGCAATTCAATCTCATTAGTTGCTAAAGATATGTGTAGAATTTCACCTGCAAACTTTGCTGAACAGCGTTTGGTAGCTGCAGATCCAGGTCTTCAAATAAAAAGGAAAAAAGGAAAATGTTAGGAAAAGCAATTATAGGCCAACTACTACAGATTCATGAATATGACACCATACCAAAAGAGAATTGAGAGCTCTTTCACTATTGATTCCTAGAAGGTGATGTAGGGCCATAGCAGCATGCTCCTGCAAAAGAGTAGTACAAAACAAGAATTCAGTTTCTACATAAACATTCAGTGTGATGCTGGGCATATCAGTCACGTGAACAAGCGTTAACAAATGACTAGAAACATGAGCTGATACCGTGATCTGCTTGTATACATGGTGGATTGAAAAGCCTCTGGCGTGGATGTAGCTACCTCCCTGTTGAAGAGGTAAAATATGCATCAGACAATCGGGAAAAGAAGAACAAGGTTATCATCTTGCAAATGAGAAAATGCAATTTATTACATAGAGAATATGGAATGAACTTGAGCTTCAAGAACAGGCCATAGTTCAACTTGTCAACAGAACATGACAATATTTAAGTGGTAAAAAGATGCAATTTAAGTGGTCAGAGCAATAGAAACCAAAGGACTCAGATTACAAGTAAAATACATCTAATAATCAAGCTTACCTCATCAGGAGAAAAGAAAGCAAGTGCATCTGGTTCAGTAGATCCAGCTGGATGCAACGAGACCACAGCTCTAAATACAGCGGGAAGCAACAACTCTATCACTGCAACCATATTTGTGGTAAGTGCACTCTGTGAACCCGTTCTTAGCTTATTCAAACTGTGGAATGTATGCTCTTTTGGCGCTTCCATTGGATTCTCATTTCCTGATGTCGATAGCAAAGAAGCTCTTTTTGACCAAGCCTGCCGTTCGTAGGTGAAAATTTTCATATTAGGGAATTCCTTCTCCAAACGCATTAGAACATCAGATAGTGTTTTGCAATCACCAGGATCCTCTTGATGTGTCACACTAAGCAATTGCGAACCACAATGCTTCTTGGACCCTGGTTCATTACTTTCACCATCTACTACTGCATCATCAAGATGAGGAAAGAACCGCCTTTTCTGATCTGTGAAGGCCTTTAGAGCTAACCTAGAAAATTCCAATATACAATTCCATAAATGGGCAAAAATTTTACGCATAGAAAATGGACAGATCACAGAGAAAGAAGAGAGGCAATCGGGATTGAAGTATGCAAATAACTTCAAGACAACAATCAACCTGGTCCTATCAACAGCAGAAGCACCAGCTTGACCAGCAAGTTGTCGTTTCCAAGCATAGGCCACAACAGCTCCATCAGGACACACCACCGGCATATGCAAACCCCATGAATTACTTCTCGATCGCAGAGATTCATTGAGAACTCCAGATTCTTCTAGTTGTCTTCCTAACGAAACCACCAACATTCAGACTTCAACTAACACAAAGACACTCAACCACCAATCCAACATAGACACATTCAGAAATCTATTATTTCAGCGGTCCATTTAAAATCTTTATAGTAAATGCAAAGAGAACTCATATCTACCAATAGAGCGGAGGTCTTGGAGGTGTTGGCGCATTGAAGCGTCTTCTTTTATGAAGAACTGTATGGGCTTAGAGCTCTGGTGAGGATGCGACACGATGAACAGTGCTTCGAGGATGCGGTCAGCTCCCAATCTCACGTCGGCGATGAGGCGCGCGGCTTTTGCCAGCCTGTCCATGGCCACTGCCACCTGTTTCGGGGGCGCATCGGCGGCGTTTGGATTTGGGACCTGAGATTCCGGCTGCAGTTGATGTTGTTGTTGTGATTGGGGGTTGAACTTGACATCCATAACGATGCCGTTTCAACTGAATATCGGGCCTTTTTCGGCTTCTTCACTAAATTGGGATTGCTGCAGAGTAGAGCAGGTGGATTTAGATCGAACAAACGCAGAGAGGTGGTAGTCGGTTCTTCGATCGGGTTTCTGGTCGGATCTTTGGGCCTTTGGTATGGGCTTGATACCGTGCTCCGTTAATCCGTCAGAGTTAATGTAAAAAGAAACTAATTGTGACACCATTTAAGTAAAATTGGCAGTCTAAATAATAAAAAATGACCGAAACCTAATCATGAGAAATTTTAAAATATTATTAATACGATTTTAAAAATTAAAAAATTGTTAATACTATTTTAAAAATTAAAATATAATACAATATTATAAATAAAGTTAAGGACTTATTTAGATTTTTTAAAAATATATTAAGATACGATTTAAGCCTTTGTCCAAAGAAATTGCATGTAGAAGTATGAGGTGACATAGAAAACTTAAGACATAAAATATAGAAAGCATACTAGTAATCGTATATTAGTGTATCCACCGTAGAGTTTTCTTCTACCGTTGAAATTAGATACTAAATTAGTAAAAACTAATATTTTGAACTGTGTTAAGATTTAAAAAAATTGGTTACTCAATTAAAAATTTTAAAAATTTGAGCACTAAATTGAAAAAATATTAAAAGGTTGAGTATTTTATGATTGGTTATCCCATCAAAATTTCTTATTTGACTTGTCATTATTATTTCAATTAGAGAATCTTTCTTCCTTTTTATTTGGCCGCCAATTTACCAGTAGCTACAATGGCAATAAAGAGGCCGTGGACACCTTGCCTTTGTAGCTTGATTTATTCCTAATATTGAAATTCCAATAGAAAATTGATAAACTTTTCCTCTTTTGGCATATTGCATATATCCAACATAAGGGAACTTAATGCCTTGACATAATTACACATTGCTCCTTTATGTCATTACTTCTAGAAGGCTTCTCCTACTACTTAGGAAGTGTTATACAACAATAACTACTCATTGAGTTTCCTGACTTGTTCCTCCCAAGTATCTATTTAAAGACAATCATCATTCATATAGTATGAAAACATTATCTATTTATCTATTTTTAACAACATGAATTTATCTATTTTTAACACTTTTATAGTATGAAAATATTATTGTATATCCTAAAAAAGTTTTCTAATGTCATGACATCTCATACACCACCAAAATACTTTAATTTTAGGACTTTCAACCTTGTCTAATTTACACCATTATTTTAGACAATATTTGTTCAAATAAGTATCAAGGCTCTTCCATTATTACCAAATGCCTATTGGCTTCCTTAGCTAGATCATCTAACCATTTTTTGGATGTTTTCCAATGTCATATTTATACCTTTCAACTAAGTAATCACAAAATTCCTTCCTCTTTTGGGATTGACCCAAAAAAAAAAAAGTTCCAATTGACGCACCCCTTCTCTCAACTATTTCTTGTTGTTTTCTCTCATCATTTGCCACTAAAATTAAACCGAATCTAAGCTTCAATACCATTTGTCGCAGGGTTCAAATTAAAGCTAGAATTTGGCCCTCAATTTCATTGTGATCGCAGCTTAATTCTCTAAGAGCTTGTTGGTTCCTACTTTATTTTTGGTTTTATGTTTTCATATTCAAATTTAGTAAAAAAAAACTTATTTATTTGAACTTTTTTTTATTTTTTCTTGGTTTTCATAAATTAATTTGCCATCAACTAAATATATATTATTTAATTGTTTAATATGAGTCACTAATAGAAATTATGATTAATATTATTAATTATTTAAAATTATAATTACTTTAAGTTTTATTTAAAATATTTGAATTTAATAATTATTTAATAAATATACTTTAAATTTAAAATATCTTGGATACATAAAATTCAAACAATTAATTTTAATAACAAAATTATAAATTATAATAAATATTAATTTAAAAAAAATTTACTTGAAAAATTATTTATTTTAATAAATTTTAATTAATTTTATTAATATGTTTAGGAAATATCATACAAGAGAATAAAATAAAAATTTTACTTAATTAATTCATAAATTTGATTTATTTTATGTTTATTTAATATTTAATTATTATCTATAATAAAATATAATTTATTTTGATAGTACCAAACAAGCATTTTTTTTTAAAAACATAAAAACCAAAAACCACAAAAATAACAAAGTGAAACTAAATGGCCCCTAAGTTTTTAGCAAAATTTTGTTAAACAATTTGTATTCGTTTTAGTGAGACTTGCTACCAAACAACCATGAGTGCATTTTAACTAGACCTTTATCGAACAACTTCTAGTCGTACTTTCATTCAAACACTTCTACGATCAATAATATTTAGTATTTTCAGGATATAATAAAATAAAACTCAATAAGAAAGTCAAGAGGAACTTTATTATGGCTAAAAGTGTGATTTGCACATCAATATTTTACACAAAGTCTAAATAAATCCTTACCCTTATCTTGACTACCCCTTTACATCCTAATTATACTAAAATGTACTCGTCGCACCCTAACATTACTAAAAAAGTACTTATTGCACTTTAAAAGTGGTAATAGAGATAACCATAGAAGTTTATTTAGACATTTTGTAAAATGTTAAGATGAAAATTACACTTTTAACAAGTGTTTAAAGGAATCATTTTAAAGATCACATTAATACTTTATATGCCCAAATTTTCTAATTGTAATATAACATAGAATAAACCATAGAAGTTTATTTAGACATTTTGTAAAATGTTAAGATGAAAATCACACTTTTAACAAGTGTTTAAAGAAATCATTTTAAAGATCACATTAATACTTTTTATGCCCAAATTTTCTAATTGTAATATAACATAGAATAAATTTATGACTCATATGTTAAAAGCTACCAAAAACTTAACTAAGTTAGGATTTAAGATGTTACCATAACCATTTTGAAAACACTAAGGTGTAACGTAATATTGTAGATAACAGTAGGAATTGGCATAGACCTTTTTAATAAATGTTAGGGGGAAATTTGTACGTATTGCCCTTTCATTAATATAGGAGGACAAGATGCAACAATTATGAGGACTTATATGCCCAGTTTTTTCCCTACACACTTGTCATATATATACACAAAAGGAACAACAATTATAAGAGGTTTTTGCAGTTACATCCTAACTGGTAGAAAAATTTTCTAAATCCTTACAAAAGTTACACAAGTTATGCAACTGATTATTTCTATCCAATCTACATAATAGTTAAAGAAACCATTTTGATACCAACTAAAATAACTAAAAATTGTCAATTAACCATGAAATTGTTGGAAAAATTACACAAGATTAAATCTAAGCGCAGCAGAAATAATTAAATTTTTTTCCACATATTCAACTTTAACATAATTAAATTAGAGACGTAAAACAAGAAATTGACAAAGTTATACTTACCTTTTTTGATTTCTTGTTACAAATTTCCGATTCTTCGAAACTGTCAGTTCTATGAGCCATTCAATCGCCCGGCCTCCAATGGTATCCATAGATCTATTCAGAAAAAACTCAAATCAAATTTGAGAGGAAAAATTGTTAGAAATGCTAGCCTCCATTTTTTCTAATTTTTCCTTTTTATATTAAAAAACTTATTTTTCATATCCTTGGATTTTATTAAAATTACAACTAAAGTCAAACTTTAATTATAATTATTAATAAATCCTTATAAGATCAA
>JANQBM010000004.1:26248775-26260143 GCA_025594535.1 Erythroxylum domingense
ATATTAATTGTCATTATTATTTATTATTAAGATTTTTGAAAGCATGATTGATGTAAACTGTAAACTAGTAAAGTATATACTACACCTGTACAATATATTAATATGGACTATTTTGTAAATTTTAAAAATTTTAAGGACTATTTTATAAATTTAAAAAATTATCCGAAACGGTATCCGGTACTAACCAGTACCAGTACAGTTCTATTTTAGAACTCAATCTGATATCAAATCTGATACGGTATTCATAACTTTGATTTGAGATACCAAAATTTGTTTGTAGTGAAAGATGACTGATAACCTAAATGTTTCCTCCCATATCCTTTAATTTTTCTACAAAAAAAAAAAAAAAAACCCGAAATCGATTTAAGCAGCGTTATTTTTCCCACTCAAACTACGTGGTTTTGTTGAGACTGATAACTTCAAAAGTTTCCTATCATATCCTGTGATTTTTCTTCTTCTATCTTTGTCTTTTGGCTTTCCTCTATTCACTCTGCCTGCAATTGTTCTTCTCCTCTCATCGTTGTAGTTCTTAGGTAATTGTCATCGTCTCTCACCACCTGCAATTGTTTTTCCTCTCATCCCACCAGCGTTTGCTTTTAATTTCTTCTCTCAATATTTTCTCCCGTCATCGTTTTATTTCATTCTGAAAGACAGAAGGAGCTCCTTCAAATTCAGAAATTTGAATTCCCTCTTGAGCCTCTGAAAAAGATGGAACATCTTTGTTTATGTCATTTCAAGTTATTTTGAAGGCTCGAAAAACTCAAAACTTACAATCAAGTTCATGAACTACAGAACTAGAGGAGAGGTGGAAACCAAAATTAAAAAACTTGACCACCATCAATTGAAATTGTGAAGGACAAATTGATAAAATATAATTTTCATAGTGCTTTTCTCGAATCTATTTCTCCTAAGAACTTTGTTTGATGACGCACATTTGTTGGGAGGTAAGGATTTAGGACATGCTAAAGCCTGTATTTACTACCCGCAAAAACTGCTTTGCTAATGAAAGGGATGCTTTCACTTCAACCGTCTTATAAACGAGTTGATTCTAAGGACACTTCGATAATGGTTTCATTATGGGCAGAAAACCTTCCTTCACTGTCATCTGCTTGAAGGTAAGGATTGAATATCTTAATCACTTGCTCATAGACAGGTTTCTTGGAATCTACAGCCTGTTAAATAGAGTAAAACAAGCATTATTACTCATACCCTATAAGAGAGATAAAGATTGACTTACAAGTTCCACCACCCTTTCGGGCGACATCCACGACCAGTCTTTGAATTCAGGCTTTTCAGAGCCATCACCCAACAGGTTTATCTCTTCGTCCTTTCCAATAAACTTAAAAAGAAACCTGGTGTTCAAGACATGGAAGAACAAGGCTTAAAGCTTTCGAACAATTTGATTTTTCTTACAAGTACAGCAACACAAATACTACCGACTCAATAGCGGCGTTAGATAGGGAAAAGGAAACTATGTTGTTGAAATTATTACCACTTACTAGCCCTTTCAAGTATTGGCATATCATCACGTTGTTAAATATGATTATGGCATATCACCACTTTGTTAAATATAGTCAAGGACCAGTAATGGGTATCTGATGGAGTTTTCTGTGGAAAATAAACTTTGATAGAGAAGATGGAAACATAAGATGCACTGAAAGTGACATGGAAGACAAATGCATTTTGACTGTCGAATGAAAATATCACAGTAATCATACATGTGTGGTTCAAGTGAAAACAGAGATGAGTACATAACCACATTAATATCCACACACATCTTACCCATTGCAACAAGAACAATAACCAAAACAAATTATTTACTTCAAACATGGCATCATCATAGTGAAGAGTGCAAACTGATCGCAAGAAGTTGCAGCTAGCTAACAATTGATCTAAGCACAATAAAAGGTGCTATCATACCCATAAACAGGAAGAATATGGAATGAAGCTATATTAATCTCACCACTTTTGAGCTTGACCCTTATAATTAGTGCCCCACCGGCGGTTAATTATTTCTCTAGCTTGAATCGGGAAATCGTAAGTCAGCCAATAGGGAGCCTATCCAAGTTAAAAATCAATACTTACAAATCAAGCATGTAAATTTCAATTACCCCATCAAAAATCATAAAACTAAAACCATACCTCGGCCAAAAATTCGGCCGAAGTAACCCCAGTTTCTTCCCTTAATTCTCTTATCGCCGCGTGCCTCAGATCCTCACCCTCGTCAGCTCCACCCTGTAACAAACAACACAACACGCAACTTTCGTTTTACCTCCAAAAAAAACCAGATACTGTAACTAATTCATTGAAACGACGACCAACGCTTTGGATATAGACTCGCACCTGAGGCATCTGCCAAGTGTCCGGTCTGTTTATCCTCAACGCTGTAAATATCTACAAAGAATCCGTAAAAATTGAATGTGGTGTCCTGTCGAAATTAAATTAGGCAATGGTTTCAAAGAAACCTTCTTAGAGGGATTGACGAGACAAATTCCAACGTTCCTTCGATACCCATGAGGAGGAGTTTCCATGGCTAAGGTACAAGAGGAAGAAGAAGAAGTAGCCACGCCGACAACTCTTCAAGTTACGCGCCACCACCACCAATGGCACATTCGCAAATTCGTTGAGGCATGATTTTGGCCTCCGATTCGACAAATAATAGGATATTTCCCGCAACACACCATTCCGCGTCGTTTTAACTAATTTTACTTGGCCCCCAAGTCACAGGTCTCCGTCCGTGTCTCACTACGTAACGGTCCATTAAAGGTCAGATATTCTCTAGGTTTACTTACTTTCAATTCCGGAAATGTTATTTTTCAAAAAATAAAAATTCCGGAAATGTCTTCACCGCCTTTGTTTATTTACTAGTAAGTCCCTTTTAAGGGAGATTTAAACTCAGCGTCCCTCTCTCTCTTTTTATATATTAGATAGGAACCCTTCCCTGTTCGCAATGCTATTAGCTTGCAAGTTTTCTGCCTTGATACAGTTGACGTCAATTCATCGGAGACTTATCAACAATGATGGAAGTGGCCTCCGGGGCATTGATACCAGCGGTTCTTTTTGACGGCGAGCAGGAGATTAACATCGGTGACGTTGTTATTTCTCCTTCAACGAGCTTCAAAAGTTTCCAATCGATTATCGGCGAGAGAATTGGAATCTCTCCTTACCAGTTATCAGTTTATGTAGTAAGCCAAAAGAGGCGTGGCTCGAGAATTCCCATCACCAGCAGTACCAATTTTTCGACGATTTATCGCGACAAGGACTGTTTCTTTCTCGTGTTTCTTAAGCGATCGAGGCGCGATAAGAGGAGAAAGAGCCACGAGATAACGGAAACTAACGGGAGCAGGTTCGATCCGCCATCTAATGTTATCCTTTTGAGAAGGGACGGTATTGATAACGTTGATATAAATGGAAGTGGGCTCTCCATTTCGGAGTTAAGTCGGTTCGGGTACGAGAAACGGATGAGGGAGCTGCAGTTGGAGAAAGAGAGGTACTTGATGAGCATGGCTTTGGGTAACGGCATTGAGGGGTTGAGCTCAGAACCGCCCAATACTGGTGCTTTTTGCGCCGAGTGTTTCAAAGCTCGACAAACGGGAAGAGATGGTGAGTTTCATTGGTGTGTGAATGACAAGGTGACTTTTGGGTTCAGGTCACCGGCGGGTCCAATTGCTCGACCCGTTAAGGGGTCCAAATAAAAGTTGGCATCCATTTTCAACGGAGGAATTAGAAGTTGGAACAAGTGACAATTTGATTTGATATGGTGTGGAGTGGCGGTATACGGGAAAACTGACGGCAAAGTCGATACCGTATTCAGTATAACTTTGTTTATACTATAGCATATGACGATTTGAGATTTGACGATTTTAGCAGCCCATGTGGAGCTGGGGCCTCGTGGTGTGTTGGGCACTTCGGTGCTCTTCGAGTGATTATGGGAATTGACAGTAATATAGGTTGGTTTTTAATTGGAGCCCCTTTCTTTCTATTTGTCTGTTTTGATCTTTTGGTTAACCATGTTCTTAAATTTAGAACTGAAATCCCAACGGAAACGTTGTGCTTGTTTTAGTTCTTCACTTGGCCTATAAAAACATTCAAATGAAGAAAAGGGTGCGATTTTGTAGAGACATTAAATTCGTCGAGTATGGAAACGTCCGCTTTCAGTTAAATGTAGATTGAGCAACTTTCAATTAATAATTAGATGTTACAAAATTAGGAAATAAATCCATAAAGTATTAATAAAATTTTATACCATATATTACAAAGGAAAAAGGAAAATAAGTGTATATGTTATCCTTTTTGCATTGTATTCTAATTATGTGTAGTTGAATTTTCATTTTAAGTATATCATACAAGAAACATAAAACACTTTATTGTGTAATAAGTTTTAATTAAAATAATTTCAAGTAATAAAGATGTTTGTTTCGATTTTTATTAAAACATGAATAGCAACCTGACTTGGTTCGCTCTGATTAAATGTCAATGGATCAACTTTGAGTTTATTTTTAGGGATTAACTTAAAACCCAATTCGAACGATTTAAAATCTCTCCCAAAATAACATCGTTTTGTATAACTGTCCAAATGATGTCATTTTGAATTGTATGTTTAAGAGATTGAAGATCAAAATAACATTATTTTTGTCAATTATACTAAAAAACAGTTTTAAAGTGACTTAACTAAACTTCAAGGCAACTTTGAAAGTCTTTATAAGATTTGTCATTCCTTTATCAAATTCATGTATTTTCTAGAAATTATTTTGATATATTAACATTTAAACAAATTAGGATGAAAAAGATTGGTGTGATTTGCTTTCTAGTCTATGTATTAAATTTTTAATTTTGTATAATTACACCTTTATTAATTCCGGAATATGGTATATTTTGGCCAAATTATATTGTATTAGACCATTGATGTAGAATGCATTTAGAGTGAGTATTTTAGATCGATCTTAGGCCCATTGGTCTATAAAATAATTAGTTAGATTGTCAAGAGTGTTCTTGGCAAAGATACTATAATAATGAATAAAGACAAATATAACACAAAGATTAATCCAATATCAAATAACTAGTAGCTAGGTAATGAATCCTCCTAAGATCTTTTAAGTATTAACCTTTTATCATCCAATTCAACTATTGATCACTAGACAGTGTAAATTCCTATCTTATGACTATTAATAACTAATTTTCAGTTAATTAACTAAAACATCTTTCTAATTAAAACCACTAAGATTGCTAACTTAATCTGTGAATTTCTCTATTAGGTTTGACCTTGACCAGAGGATCTATATCGATCCATCTCTAGGTTTGTATACAACTGCTTCCAATTATGGTAGATCTATTCATACAAGAGGATTTCTCAATCTCAATCATATGAAATCAAACATTGAACTAATGTCCCGAACATATTAATTTAAGAATAGAAATGCATAATTAGATCTCAAAGAATCATTCAATCCAACTGCATTAAGTAAAGGACCAAATTATAACATCCAACCTAATTGAGGGTTTCATCCCACCTAGGCATTAAATAAACTTAGTTCCTTAACATAAAAAATGAAACAAACATCAAAATTTTAGAAAAATTATTAGGAAGAAAAGAATCCATAGATATGTATATTCCTTTTTCCTCTAAAGAAATGCCCTTGAATCATTGATGAAAGGTTGCTCTCTATTGGGTCTCTTGAAGTAATCTTCATGTTTTTTTTAGCTTAGGTTTATAATCATGTCTCTAACTCTAACTACTTTTGACTCCAGTCACTTCCTTTCGTCTCCCCTTAATAATTACCTTTTATATTGCAAAATTAGGGTTTTTGGATTATACACAATCGTGTGTGTGACCGTATATCTCAAAAACACTTTAATATTATGACTTTACATGTTCTCAGTAGCTTATATGGCTATGGGACACGACCGTATATAGAGCTGGCAAAAAATCAGTTTCAAACCAAACCGATTCTGAACAATTCGGACAAAGGTAAAAATTTCATGACCCTAAACTGGTTTGAAACTAATTTTTTTACTTAGCTGACTGGGAACCGAACTGGATTGGAAAACACCCAACCCGGTTCGAAACTAGTTTATCCGATTTTAACTAATAGCAAAAGGCTATTAAATTGCACCATCTTCTTCCCATCTCTTTTTCTCTCTAATACCAATCTAAAAACTATAATAAAGAAAACTAAATTATGGTTGTCTAGTTGAAGTTCAAACCAAACAAATGGCGAGTCTACAACCAAATTCAAGAAAACAAAAATACAACCACCAAATTCAAAGTGTCCAACAAAATTATAGCAAGAAGCCACAAAGACAGAAACAGTACATCAAATCCAAAACCAGTAAACCATATTGTACATACTACAAATTCAAACCAAATAAAACATGCAAGAAATTACAAATCCTTCTTCATCAAACTCTTCATATCTCACTCTTTATGTCCCAATGACTTCATGATTTGAGGAAAAAAAACAAAAGATGACATAAGTTAGCTAACATGTATATAACAATCAAAACTTAATACAATAAATTAGAATAACGTAATATAAACTTTAACACTCATTAACTACTACTTGATTAGATTCATATGAAATAGCCTTATTGATATCCAAGCTTAGCATTTCATCGGTCAATCCTTCAATGTCGCCATTACTTTGTTCTAAATAAAAAAATTAACTAATTAAAAATACTAAAAAATAAGTTTTCAAAAGAGCATGTGACATACTTTACAATCAAAATAATAAAAAAGAGACATAGGATTTTAGGATTTTAAAGTTCATACCTTTTAATCCAAACATCCAATTTCGAGTATAAATGATTGCCTCAATACTTTCATGAGACAATGAACATCTAAATGGTTTCAAAACCTTACCTCTATAACTAAAGGCTGATTTAGATGCCACAGAAGTTATAAGAATGCTTAAAATATCACGTGCAAGCTTAGATAATTTTGGAAAACGATATTGTACCGATTTCCAAAATTGTAAGATGTCCAAATCTAGTTTCCTATCCATAGGAGGCGCTCTTAAGTACAAATCCACCTCTGATTTTTCCTCTAAGTACTCTTGATCACCTTCGTATTCATCATAATCCTTAAAAAATAAAACAATACATGTGGATATTAATAATAAAATAAAAAGTTGTACAAATATAATTAAACTAACATATACTAAAAATATCATGACACATACAAAAGAGTGTGGATCAGTAACAACTTAAGAGCTAGATTGTCCTCGATGATCAACTTGGCTTGCTGAACCCACCCTTTGACATCTGGAATTGCCTAATGTTGCCTTGTACTCCTCAAATAGTGCGTAAAGATCATCCCTAACTTGTTTAACCCTCAAAACACCATCATCTTTTCCATAGATCTTAGAATAAACAAAATCTACACACTTCATCTTATAGCGAGGTCTAAAATGAAAACAATGGCAAGAATTAAATTACTCTTTTCCTAATAATGATCAAATTTCACTTTCGTTCTTTACACCATTGAATTAATAAAGGATCCGGGTTCATAAACTCCTCAACCAATCTTGATTGAATAGCCCAAACACCATGGAATAAAAGATTAGCATTGGGGTATTTACTACCAGAAAACAAATGGGTTAGATCATAAAAGAGTTTCAAGAACTTGCATGAAGCCTCAATTTTCTCCCATTTATCAAATGTTGAGTGATAGGTGAAATGAGGTTTAACATTAGCAAAACGATTAAGCACATCCTTATAAAAAATAATAGATCCTAACATCTCATAAGCAGAGTGCCACCTTGTTGCTACATCTTGCTTTAGCTTTTTATTACAAGAAATGCTTAATTCTCTAGCACATTCTTTGAAATGCTTAAGCCTAATACTAGAACCTCTAATATACTTGACACTATCTCGAGCTTTGAATATTCCTATATCAATTTCCTTTAGCCATTCACTACAAGAAAATTGTCATTTCGTGACGAAAAATACCGACAGAAAATATAAATATTTCGTCGGTATCAAATATTACCGACAGAATGTACCGACAGACAAAAAAGTCATAGAATCGGCCGTAGCTAAATTTTCTGACGGTACAAGAATATTCTGTCTGTAAATTTAGAGTTGGAGAATGATTTACCTTCGATAAATGTAGTGAAAATGTACCGACCGTCACAGTTGTTCCGTCCGTAAATTGTCGACGGGTTAAAATTTTCCAACGCTAAATTTACCGATGGTAAGTTCTTTAACCGTATGTAAGTTTAGTTACGGAATGTTCTCGTACCGTAGGTAACTTTACCGACGGTAACGTGTTTTTTGTCTGTAAATTTGCTTAATAATTACTGACGAAAATTTATCTTCTGTCGGTTTAGTTACGGAATGTTCTCATACAGTAGGTAACTTTACCGACGGTAACGTGTTTTTCATCTGTAAATTTGCTTAATAATTACTGACGAAAATTTATCTTCTGTCGGTATATTTTATTAATTACCGACGGAATATGTTCTTCTATCATCGGTAAAGTAGTTAGAATGTACCGACGGATGGTTGTTTCCGTCGATAAAGTTATTGCTTAATTTTTTAAAACAATTTATTTTCATTATATTTAAATTATAATTGATGCATAATTTTAATAATTAAATATTTATAATATACATTTAATTTGGTTAAATAGAAATTTTGATTAATGATTAAAAATTAAAATATGTTAATTGATAATAAAAATGTTACATTGTAAATAATAAGTATCTGTAATACAAACTAAATGACCAATACTACACTGCTGCTGGATTGTCTGGTTGGTACGGTGACCTACTGCCCTTACCCTTCGGCTCATCCATCTCCTGACGAAGTTGAGCGTATAGCAGCATTGACTTTTGTTGCACTGCCATCGACTATTGCAACTGTTCCAACGTCTGTTACAATTGAGCCGACAATGTCTGCACTGTGCTCTCAAGCGCTTCCACTTTACTGTTGTTGGCCTGCCTAGCAGATGCTGTTGTACTAGACGTGGAGGATTGTGAATAACAAGTATTCGCAAATGATCCTAATCTGAATATCCTCCCACGACGATCCCTACCACCTACTGTTTCAAGATAAGTGTCAGCCTCATCAACATTTTCATATTGCTGAGATCGTCGTTCAATGGTTTGCTGTATTTGGTCCTATCAGAAAGCAATGTTTATATATTAGTAACTGATAATTATTAAGCATATTATTAATATTAAATCATAAATTTCACTTACATTGACTTCTCTACAACGATCGTCGACGAATGTCACCTCGTCATGCTTCTTAGTGAGAGTGTGCAGAAATAGTTGACGGAGTGTAGGTGCCACGCCCATATACTTTTATAAAGCAAATTCAATTAAAATATAGCAAAGAAAAGAGATGAGAATATAACTGTTAATTGTAGATACTTACAAGTTTCTGTGTATGCTCTTGGTGGGTAATAGATCCTACCGTATGTACGGGAAGACTCTCTCCCTCGGGTCCTCCACATCTGTTGGCCGAATTGCGCTGTGAAACTAACATCGCCTCAGGTGATGTCCAATATTACAGCTAACGACTCCATATTTCTTCAGAAATGTAAGGCGATCGTACAACCGCCTTGCATATCGTACCAACAAAGTTGCGATCACGTGTACGCGCTCTCGACTCCCATACTCTATATATCATCCCGTCCAATTGAGAATCCTAAAAAAGTTCTTTCTGTAATAAAAGAAAAAATATTTAATAAATACTTTTGATGTAATAATAGTTATCAAGTTAATGTATAAAAATTTTAATTAAAAAAGGAAATATTAATAATTTTGAAATTACCTCAAACTCATGATAGTAAAATTCCTTTGTCGCCTGAGAGATATTCTTCCAACAATAGCCCTCAACGTCAATCTTCTCCTTGAATTTTGATGTCATATTTCTGGAATAGGGTCCAGATGGAAAAAACCTATAATATAAAAATAAATAAATTTATACCAATTTTAAAATTGTAATCTATAACTTAATTATATCATATAATGGTTCATGTATTTTTACTTACATATTATTGACTATTGTGATGTATTTTCTTCCATTGGGTCCCTCAGCTCCAGGCTGGCAGCTGTCTCCTTCATTTACATTATTTACCCCTGATATCTCTATCGATATAGGGGTACTAAATGATGAAGGAGTAGTAGATGGTGTAGCCTCATCTGCCAGTGTAGTAGGTGGAGGGGGTGGAGGTGATTCATTTGTAGGTGCTACAGTATGAGATCCTTCACCTCTACAGTATAAACCTCCGAATCGTGGTCTAAAAAACTTGGCTGAGTATCTTGTCTTCTCTTTAGTGCCATATTTCAACTTGAAATCAAAATTTTATTGAAGTTTATAGAAATAATACATTTTCATTTCAATAATTTATACAATATATTGAAAACGTTACATTGTTTTGTTCATACAATATGCAATTACAGACACAAATTAATCGCTGTCATCACTTAATTGTAAAGAAAAATCATCTTTTTGTTATGAAGAATTTGAATCAAATCTGGCTCTTCTTCAGATCTTTAACCCTCTTTATCGTCTCCAGATAAAATTTTAACATATTCATTACATGGAACATTCAAAGGTTCATTATCCTCATATACGACAGATGCATTTATTTCATAAGTCTCTTCCTGAAACGCGTCAGTTTCAACTCTCTATTCTCCTTTTTCATGTGATTCAAAAATACCTCTTGCTTTAACTTTACAAACAGCCAACCAATTTGATTTATCTTGCCGTAAGCTGGGAAAAGTGACATAATACACTTGAATCACTTACATTGCCAATACAAAAGGTTCAAAACGTCGAAATCTTCTTCCCTTGTTAATTTTAACGAGATTGTATCGACTATGCACTTTTGTACCAACATTTGGAGTTGGATCAAACTACTCACACTTAAATATCACAGTTCGCTTTATTGGCATGCAGGGTACTCAATTTCAAGTATTTCAATTATTTTTCCATAGTAATCAATCACTTCTCCTTATATGCAAACTCCACTATTTATTGTTGCCATGCTATGGCCATGAGATTCTGTATGATATTTGTATCCATTAACAAAATACACCGGATATGATTTAACTGTTCGCAAAGGTCCCTTCGCAAGATCACATATGAACTTGTTCTTTATTGAATTTTCTAACGCCTACAGAAATGAAAATATCATATTAAACAGTATAATATTATCTAAACACTTAAATGTTGTAATTCAATCATTTCAATATATTTGGAAGTGGAAACTTACATATTGCTCAAACCATCGAGCAAAGTGGTTTCCAACTTCTTTATTGATACCATCCTGTGATTTGTCGAGCATGAGCTCCCGTAACAATTCCTCGTATAATCTAAAAACATTATTATATATTCAAGTTATGAATAACAGTAACCA
>JANQBM010000004.1:26261139-26274338 GCA_025594535.1 Erythroxylum domingense
GACCAAAATATTCTTATTCTTATTCTTATTCTTATTATTATTATTATTATTATTATTATTATTATTATTATTATTATCGATTTTATTATTCTTATTAATTTTATTATTCGTATTGTCATTAATTATTATTGTTATTAATTTTCTATTTATTATTATTCTTATTCTTATTAATTTATTTTTTATTTATTTTTATATTTATTAATTATATTTATTTGTATTATTATTATTATTATTATTATTAATTTTCTTCTTCTTGTTAATTTTAATATTATTAATATTAATAATATTATTTTTATTTTTATTTTTTTTGAAAGAATAATACTCATAGCCTTTTATTCATTGTCATAAACCTCAGATAAACAAAGTGGGATACAATCCCAAATACGTAGATGCGCAAAGCGAATAGAAGCTTTAGCTAGGATATGAGCCTTTCTATTAACTTGTTTACGAATCCACCTACACGACACCAAAGGGGGTTTTAAAAATAAAAGCTTACAATCATGAACAATACTCGTAACATCCAACCTATTTAAACTCTGAGAATTTAAAGCGAAAAATAAAACTTGCGAGTCAATAAAAATAGTGCCACCATGATCAATAAAATATTGTTTTAAAAATAATAGAAAACTCCGAAGTGCTAAAGCCTCTGCGATCAAAGGGTTCATACCTCCAGTATAATGGCCCGAAATTGCTCGAATGAAGATGCTTTCCTCAGTTTCCATCACTGCACCGAAACCTTGCATACCTTCTTGCTCAAAAATTGATCCATCCACAAAAGCTTGCCACAATTGATCACCACTGGGACTTTGGTAACCTGCTTGAATGGAAATCTGCATATGTAGAATAGTGTTTGAAGAAGCAGTAGCTACCCTCCTTTGCAACGTCTTTGTGTGCTCCCCAAGAGTAATATGTTCTTGGGCCTTCAAATGTGTAGTATAGCAAGTGTCTCTCAAATTGCTCCAAAGATTGTTATTTCTTACCAACCAAATATATCTAGCATACACCACAAGTTTTTGAGCTTTTAATTTGCCACCACAAGCAATAACCTGCAAAAAGAAGTTTAGAAAAGAAACAATAGCATCTCCCACTTCAAACCCCCTTGCCTCCATACCCCCTTGGCCTTACAACATAACACAAGGGCATGGTTAATATCTTCTTCCCCCCCACACCAAGGACATCCAATATCCACCCCCACCCCTTTTCTTCTTAACCTCTCCTTAGTAGGTAGCACATCCCTTAATGCTCTCCACGTAAAATCCCTATCCTTAGGAGAAACATCCAAACCCCATACCTTACCCCACCACTCCCCTTCTAACTCATCTTCCCTCCCTCTCAATAGCCTCCTAGCCACATAATACCCCGACTTAACACTATACACTCCTTTTTTCTCCCAATGCCATATAATTTGATCCCAATTAGCATGAATGCTAATAGGAATCCCCAAAATAGGTTTAAACTCTCTTAAGCTAAACAAAGTCATCACCCTCTCCACATTCCATCTCCTCTCTCCTTCTACAAAAAGACCCCTCACTTTCATATTAGGATTAATAAAATCCCTACTATCCTCCACCCTAAAATTATAATCCAAAGGCAACCAAGGATGAAATAAAACACCAATCGTCTCCCCATTTCCCACTCTCCACCTTACACCTTGTTTTAATACCCTAATAGAAGCATGGATACTCCTCCACACATAACTAGGATGCCTACTAAAAGAAGCATCCAAAAAATCCCTATTATGGAAGTATTTAGCTTTGAAAAGCTTATTAAAAAGAGTATTGGGCTCGGTCATGAGATGCCACCCTTGCTTCGCTAACATGGCCATATTAAAATAGGGAATATCTCTGAAACCCATCCCTCCCTTCCCTTTACTAACACACATCCTCTCCCACGAAAGCGAATGAATCCCTCTCCTCCCTTCATTCTTCTCACCCCACCAATACTTATTCATTCTTTTTTGCAACACATCACAAATAGAAAGAGGCAATTTGAACACACTCATACAATAAGTAGGAATTGCTTACGCAACCGGTTTAATAAGCACCTCCTTCCCTACTCTAGAAAGAAATTTGTTAGACCAGTTGCCGATTCTTTTCTCAAGTTTGTCCCGAAGAAAACCAAACACCTGCTTCTTAGACCTTCCAATAAGAGATGGAAGACCAAGATATTTGCCATCGCCAATAAAACCTGCAACTCTCATAAGTGTAGAGATCTCAGCCTTCAACTCTCTACCCATATTTGGACTATAGAAAATACCTGACTTATTCATATTGATAGCTTAACCAAATGCTCTCGCATATTTTTTCAGAATTTTATTAACCACCCCTGCTTCTTGTAAAGAACCCTCAAAAAAGAAGAAAGAATCATCTGCAAAAAGCATATGCGTTACGCTTGGACAAATTTCTACCCACTTTTAATCCCTGTAATCTCCCTCTCCTTTTAGCATCCTGAAATAATAAAGATAAGCCCTCTGCATAAAATAAAAATAAATAAGGCAATAGAGGATCGCCCTGTCTCAAGCCCCTGTCAGGACAAATAGGGTCGATCTTATTCCCATTCAATAAGACCGAATATTTGACATCAGTAACACACATCATCATCCACTTCACCCATTTATCACAAAAACCCATTCTCAACATCATACCCCTAAAAAATTCCCAATTAACCCTATCATAAGCTTTCAAAATGTCAGTCTTTAAAGCACAAGCACCACCTTGGCTCTTCCTACCTCTAATATTATGAAGTAATTCAAAAGCCACAACCACATTATCAGAAATCAACCTCCCAGAAACAAACTCAAATTGACATTCATCAATTAAATGGGGAAGAAATTGTTTTAACCTATTCGCTAAAGTTTAAGCCATAATTTTGTATAAGACATTGCACAGTGAAATAGGTCTACAGTCTTTTAACGACACAGGATTATCACATTTGAGCAATAACACAATTTGAGTATCATTCAAAATTTCCAAAAAAGTACCTGTGTCAAGCTATTGTTTACAACCTCTCCAAATATCTTCTCCAATCACATACCAGTAATTTTGAAAAAATGCTTGATTAAGACCATCCGGTCCAGGGGATTTGTCCGGCTGCATATCAAACGCCGCCATCTTGACCTCATCTAAATTAAAGGGAGTTGTAAGGATATTGTTTTGTGTAATCGTAACCTTTGGTTGGACTATACCAAAAATATCATCACTATTCGAAGCTTTATAAGCATAAATCGTGGAAAAATACTCCATTGTAAGCTGTTCCATCCTACCTTCATCAGTTACAGCCTCCCCCAAATCATTTTCCAGCTTTATAATTTTCACCCTCCTCTTTTTATATTTAATTGAAGCATAGAAAAATTTCGAGTTTCGGTCCCTTTGAGCCAGCCATCTTTGCTTCCCTACTTGCCTTCTACGACAGTCTTCCTTATACAAGATAGTGTTCCATTCGGCATTTAAGGTTTGTAGATTCCTATAGTCAAAAATATTCCTTAATGACTCAACCTGCTTTTGAAATTTTTTCTTCTGCTTCCAAAAGTCTTTGTTGAAATTTCGACCCCAACGCTCTACTTATTTGACACAACAGTCCCTTTTCTGCAGCAAAGAAGCATTTGAATTTTGGCACCAAGCATCTTTCACAATCTGATTTAACTCATTCTCCCTCAACCAACAGTTATCAAACCAAAACTTCTTATATTTATTATCAGCCTGTCTGCAATTAAGTTGCACTAATATTGAGGCATGATCAGAAATAGGAGCGACTATCAATTTGGCCAAAGCATTCATAAAAAGAGAAGACCAGCCCACATTAGACATAGCTCTATCCAGTTTTTCTCGGAAAACAACAACTCCATTATGCTTCTTTTCCTATGTAAACCAATAGTCATCCCAAAGTATATCAGCTAGTTCACAGTCCACTACCGCCTCTGCAAATCCGTTTAACAAATGTCTTTGGACCGCAGCACCCCCACATTTGTCATCTGCCGTTAGCAAGTCGTTAAAATCTCCTAAACATGGCCAAGGTTTATCATTAATACTTGCCAAATTCCGCAACAAATTCCAAGAAGCTCGACGCTTAGAGCCTTCTGGATAGCCATAAAAACCAGTCAACCTCGAATCCTTATCTTGATAATTCACCAAAACATCAATAAAATTGCTAGAAAAACCATTAATAGTAATTTTATTTAATTCATCCACAACAAGCACAAGCCTCCACTTCTGCCCACACAATCCACAATAAAACAATTATCAAAACCAAGAGAACAATTCACATTCTCCATTTTGTTATGTTATACTAAATTTTCCATAAGGAAAACCAACCTAGGCCTATAACACAAGATGATGTCCTTTAGTGCCCTTATTGAGCAGGGATTGCCCAAGCCTCGACAATTCCAGCTGAGGAGACTCATTGCCTTTGGCTATCCCGCATCGCAGGATCAGTCACTTCAGGTTTACCAGCGTTGTAGGAGCTAGGTTTGAGCTCGATGATAAATCCTTCTGATGCAAGGAAACACCATAAGTTGATTGTTTAGTAACACGCTGCCGTTTCTTCATATCATTGAGCTTCTTCATTGGTGTATCCTCATTTAGGTTTATGGGTTGATCAAAATCAGGACCATCATTATTTGCTTCCTCATTACAGTCCATATTACCTTAGACACTTCCCATATTTGAATTGATTTGACCACCATACAGTTGGTTCCTAAAAACACACACCATTATCTGCTCCTTATTCAAAACTTCTTTAGTCAAAAACCCCATATTTTTGCCTAATTTATCTCCTTCCCTATTCCGAATCTAGTTGCTTACCGGTTGCATTCTCTGAAGAGGTAGTGCCCGTAAACTTTCATCCCAAGCCATCACAAGTTCTTCCGATTTCCTATGTAATCTTAGTTCACATAAATTGTCAGTATGTCCAATAATCCCACACAGGTAGCAATACATTTTCACTTTCTCATATCTAAAATGAACATAGAACATCAAATTATCTTCATTAACCAATCTCTTCCTCCTCTTCAAAGGTTTACGAATGCCCATTATCACCTTTATTCTCATAAATCTCTCATTATCATAATCAACACAAATTATTATTGTTATTATTATTAAATTCCTTATTATTATTATTAATTTTCTTCTTATCATATAACTTTCTAACATTTTGCAATGGTTAATTTTTCTGGTCCAACTCATGTCAGCATTCATTACATAGTCACAATTCCAATATAAAATAACAATGGAACGATATTTAAAATGAAATATAACATAGGGCTTTAAATTACTAAAAAATTATTTAGTTGAATAAAAAAATAAGTTTTAACCCTATTTTAAATAACTAGACAAAATATTTAAACTTCAACATAATCTTCAATGTGTGGCAAGAAACCTCCTTACCCATCCAAGTCTTCGAGAAGGCACAAAACTAAAAAACACAAGTGTTTGTGTAGGATGATTAGGAATTTTGCCTAAAGCAGTATCCCTTTCGTCATCTGTGAGACCCTCTTTCTCACCCAATGCACTATCTAACTATTTAACTCTTTGTTGAATATACGTTTCAGTCCCAATACTTTTACACAATTTATCTCCAATCTGATTTATGGTATCACCCAACATCCTAAAAACAACAATAAGTCAATTTGCACGGCTTGCTTCTCCTGTATCATTAATCCTTTTTCTCCTCCTTCCTGAAATATTTTCAGCTTGTCTTTCAAGATTTGATGTTTGAGGTTGGGTAAAGGAGACATCTATGTCATGCAAACTATGCTCATATTGATCTTCACCACCTTTATTTATCCCAACTACACCTTCTTGCCTTTTCATTTCTTCAAGAATATCCGCAGCAGTATGTGCATCATTTCTGGTTGCATGATCTTCTCTATAGATCCCAGTCAATTCCTTATAGAAAGGAAATCTCTTCTTTTGAAATTGAGTAGCATCTTTATGACTCTCAGAAGATGAAAAAAAAAACAACAATAATTTATATAAATTACAAGAAAATACTTAAAATATGTTAAATGTTCAATACTTACACTTAAGTAAGAATCCCATACATGATCTTTAGCAATGAAGATCTTCCTTTCGGTATCCCATCTAAATCCACTAGTATCTTTCCTTATCATATCATAAACAATGCTCCACTCTTTCTTTAAAGTCTTAATCCTAGACCTTATGTAAGGTTTGGTTTTTAAGTTTGAATTAGGGAGCTTTGTTGCTACTATTCTTTCTAATTCATTGAGATACCCAACTCTAAATCTAGTATCAATATTGTATGTTCTCACATTATGAAAATCATCCATGCAGGAAACTAGCAGAACATCCTCATCATAGTTCTACTTTTTTTTTGTTCCTTTTAAACTTTGAGAATCTATATTTGATGGGGAATTCAACCACATATTTATCTGCCAAATTAAAGCAATATTGATAAGTAAAAAATTCTTCATAATAAAGGAAAAATAAAAACATTCATAAAATTCTTCATACCAATTAACATTTATCATCAAAACAATGTAGTCTACTATAACAACGTACAATATAAACAACAAAGAGTATACCAACTTACATAAACAATAATATAAAACCCCCTAACACTCAAAACATAATAGAACACCTAAAAAATGTCAATTCTAATTTTTCCTAGATGTTCTCCATTCATTGAACATTTCGCGTGCCAATTCAGTTCTCCAATTTGTCCAAGCATTAATTGGGTCAATAGTAGTTATACACTCCTTGTCAACAATTAGATTGGTGTGAAAAATAATCCCCTAAATTACTCTCCATGGGATCAAAACTCATCTCCTACCTAATAAAATTATAAAGCAAAAAACAAGCTATAATAATTCGATTGTATGTCTTTATTGGATAGAATGATGGACTCCTAAGAATAGCCCACTTAATTTTTAGTAACCTAAAACACCTCTCAATTACATTGCGTGCAGTCGCATGTTTCATATTAAAAAATTCCTCTGGAGTTCTTGGATGGTAACCTTGACACCAGTCATTCAAATGGTACCTTTGACCTTTAAAAGGTGCAAGGAAGCCCTCATAATTTGTATATCCTGTGTCGACTAGGTAATAGCAACCTATATAAAAAAACACTATATAAGTTATTCAATTTACATTATCTCATATATAAAATTTCAAACAACCTTCCTATATCATATAGGAAAGCTTACTATAAGGTACTTTTAGTTCATGTTTCCTAGTAATTGCATCACGAAGAACTCGACCATCAACTACTGACCTTTACTAACTAGGAAGAACATAAAAAAATTTCATGTTAGGTGTGCACACACCTAACATATTTATTGCAATGTTGCCCTTACGAGTTCAAAATTTAGGCTTATCTTTAATTGGCACATTAACTCTAATATATGTCCCATCTCTGATGCCAACAAACTGAATAGTGAACTAATAACATTACACAAATACAACCATACAGTCAAGACAGCCATAATCTTTTTTGTTCTTTTGGCATTTCTACGTAAACTCAAACTTAAATGAGCCATGACTGTAAAAAAATAATTTTTCTAATGTATTTACATAAATTTGTACAAACAATGTATAATGTAAGAGAACGACCATGAAATAATTCAAAATATTTTTAATGTATGATGTAAGAGAACAATCATGAAATAATTCTAATTTTACAAAATTTTGTTTCTAAAGTTAGTCCTTAGAAAATTAGGGCATAATTTTTAGTAGATACTATCCCATTTTTCTAAACAAAATCTTAATCGTGTTCACCAGGAAGAAAAGGTCAAAAGATGACAGGTAATGGTAAAGGTAAACAGTTTCTGATCGTTAAACACAACTGCACATGCATTCGTTCACTTCGGAAGAGAGAAAACTAAGAAGAGATTACAATACTCTTATCTACATTTTATGGAGGAGTTGTCATGTGTTCATCATTATAAAACAGAAGAAAGAAACAAGAAGAAGCCAAGATAAAGATAATATCATGCACGTCGAAATGTAATGAAGGGGTGATCAAGAACTTCAAGAGTGATATGAAGTGTAGAACGTTCACATTACAAATAAGCTACCACAATAAGTTCGTTCAATCATAAACGCCTCCACTGTTAAAAAAGAAGCAACCCAATGCCATTTACAATGTAAGTTCTAACAAGAAGTTTTCTAAACATGAAAATATGAAAGTGAAACAAACAAAGAACTAATCTATTAAAAGTATCTGAACAAATGAAACATTCTAAAACAAATGACAAGAGGAAAAAATGTTTACATGAACATGAACATTGGCTAACCTGAAAGACCTCAAACAAAACCAAACCCAAATAATGGGAAACAAAAGCTTACATAAAACTTGAAAGACCTCAAACTAAATAGCGTGAGTAGACTAACTTACATAAAAGTTATGGCAATTACGTAAGCACTTACGTCAACAACATCTCTAACAGGTCAAATGAGACAGGAAAGTCAACAATGATCAATTATGTACATGGTTTTTATATTTCAAATGCACTTAATAAGTTTAATTTGGTCAGTGGCATCCACATGCTACCTTATAGATGCAAACGGCCTAGCAGAATAGCTTAATTTGTTACGCAATCTTAGTTATTTATCTATAAAGTAATTAAACTCCAGACATTAACTTTTAAACTTTAGATTAATTCCCTTTCATCATAACATTGAAAAACCTCGAATTTTAATGTCTAAAACACAAACTTTTGCTTGTAAGATGTCGAGTTCTAAATCAAGGCAAAGCCAATCACTTGGTAAATAATAATAATTAAGCAACCATGATTCCTTTTAGTGTAAACTATAAAGAGTTTTTCAAAATTTGTTTAGGAAATTATATAATTTTAGATTTTGCTTTTATCTTACAAAGCATTTAAAATCATTCCTTTAATTAAGACAAGTAGTGATGATCTTTGGAAAGAACGGGAGAATGAAAACATAAATTTTCTACTTAGAAGAAGCAAACCAACAATTTTTAAATGTCATCATGCAAAACATGCATGTCATTACTAATGAAGTGGAATTTCCTCCTTCAAGAAGAAGGAAAAGGACGTTTAGCTTCTTAGTGGGAATCACATAAACTATTCCAATAACAAATCACATGTTGTCATCACTACGAGGACGGCTACAACTTTGTTTTAGTGGGAGTAAAATAGTAAACCCATAGACATAAAATTATCAAAGATCAAATTCAGTAAAAACAGTATGGTAAAATAAAATTAGTCCGCGACTTTATTCAGATGGGAATATTCATGGTTCAAATCTCTTATGCACAAACTATGTTAAGGATAAACAAATGTCACAATTCATTGATTTCAAGAAAAGCAACAAGCTAAATTTACATTAGTCAGTTAAAAGGCTATCCTAATTTTAGGACAGAAAATGTTGGACAGACTTAAAACTAGAAGAATGGGCATACTTTGTAGTTGATTGGAGGGCTTCAAAGCTAGAAACATGTTTTAAATTAGCGGTAAAAACAATGAGAGGAAAGATGTTATTGATAATTAAAATATGAGATATCAAATATGTACTGCCGAAGCATAATTTCAAGTTAGAAAATCAAAAACTAAAACATTTAATTAAAAGAGGATAAATTTGTTTATATCCAGTAATTTGTTTATATCCATTGGAAAATTAGGTATCTTATTTGATTTTCAATCCATTGTTTTAAAAAAATAAAACTACATATGAAAATATGCCGCTATTAATGAACACTTGTAATAAAATTCAATCATTATCAAGTAGATGCAAAAGCTTGTCGTCAATAAAACCAAGAAGTTATTGTTGGAAATGTTAAATAAATAACAAGGTCCTTGAAGATTCACACCACACATCATAATTCCCTACATTAGAAACAAAAGAGCATGATGATTAGGACTGCGTATTTAAGACAAAAAGGACTTATAGGAAATCTTTGCTTTCTCTTTAGGATATCTCTCAAAAGATTGTATGTCACAAAAAGGTTATAAGTTATAAGATAAGATTAGAAAATGATCTCTTAAAACATTTTTTTGATCTAAAAATAAACTTTTTCCAAGATCAAACTAAATTAGTGTAAACTTAGAACTATAACTAGATATAAAGTGTTATAATTAGAATTTGTTCAGTAAAACCTAAAATTATTCAAAGTGACAATTTACAAAAAGATTTTCTTGCAAAGGATACATAAAAATGTTGTGTTATTTACCATTTAAATTGTATTTTGTAATTACATGTAAAAGTGGCATTAAAGTACATGCATGATTAGTTTGTAGTGGTTGGAATACTCAAGTGCACATGATTCACGTTATCTTAGTCCATGATGCACATGAAGCAAGGGGAAAGTGACCGCTCCCCTGTACTTCTCCCTTATAAATTGAACACACACAGAAAATGGGAAACAAAATAAAATTTACGAATCCTTATCATTGTGATGTTATTTGGGAACGTTTATTTTTACTAGCTAAAATGATATTAGAACCATCTAAAACGTGTTATCCAAGTTACCAACCTCTGGACAGGACTAATTAACATCTAATAATAAGATATTATCAAGATTCAACCACATTTTCATTCCAGTTGAAAAAATATGTATCAACGGACATACAACTTAAATGCATAGTTTATTAAGAAAGTCAAAAGGTAAATATCAATTAAAACACTAAAAATTCATGTCTATTTCGTTTCAATTGTTTCAACTGCCAACCACTTCAAACAATTTGTTCATCAAACTACATAATTAAAACTTGACTTTTCATCATTCCTATTTTGTCAAATTACACATTTCAACTTAAACTTCCCACTCTAATGATCCCATTTGTCTTTTTCAATCCACAACAGAAAAAAAGAAGAAAACAGATGGAAGATGCCACAAGAAAACAAAAAGGCATGGATTTTAGTCCCGTGAAAGAGAGACACAAAAACAGGAATTCCTCCAACAATAAGAAAAGGCAAATAGATGCATGAAAAGCATGGCTGAAAATTTATGACAAGAATGAGGGTATATGTGAAACATAAATGAATAAAACAGAAAATTAAACTAGTTTTGAGAATCTATGATATATACGTACAGTATTCACAAACATTACTTTATGAGAATTTAGCCCTAAAGTTTCATGTGTACTTCTAATCCAAATGACTTGTTGAACATAAAAGCCTTTCCAATAAAACTAGATGAGCTTTTTGTTTCCCTTTTTTTTTCTTTACTTACAAAGTTCAAAGTTACGAAGATTAACAAAACCCTTCAACAAAACATAATCCCTCACCCAATCGAAACAAAACACAAACATAACTCCATCAACAAAATTAGGTATTCTGTGTATTTTTTTCTAACCAAACAAAGGCATAATTAAGTTTTAAGGATACACCAAGAATAGAATACTTATTCCATTGAACCAGACATGCCATTAGTCCTTGTTATTCTTATTTTATTCTAAAAGTCCATTGAGGAAGATGTTGAAATTTTTAATTACTAATTTTAATGTTAAAGAGAATAAGGATTAAAATTTGATCATCTATAAAAATAATAAAATGACTCTACAAAAGTTTTGATAAAATGGGCTGAAGTTCGATAAAAAAAATGAGCCTTATTAATGTGAGTCAAATATTTATTAGTTTATGACAGGGACCTAATAAAGTTAATATAATATCTCCTAGTGCCTGCTTAAGCAAATTTATAGAAATTAGAAATCCCCTGATCTATTAGGAATTTTGTGGTTTAAAAAAGGCATAGAAAGACCTTGCTCGTATCATTTCAAGTGACTTTCGTTAATGAAAGTCAAAAGTTTTAGTTACTTGCTCCGGGGTCGAGGAGCATGTTTAAAGACCTCAACAACTTGCTCATACGAACATAGATACCAAAACAAGTATATCAAATTTATGATTAATGTTAAGCCAAGTAATAAAATTCTTGTTATGTCGTTAATTTTGGAACGGAGCCTCTCTTACCAAAGATGATGTCCAGAAAATGCAGTGGGAGATTTCGGAGGCAAAAGTTGGGAATTGTATACACTGCTTGGGGATTTCTTTGAAAATGTGTTCACTTGAAAGATAGCATACTTTAGATGGGTCTCTAAACGACATTATAATGCTTCGATAGGTTAAATTATTCTTCGCTGTGGCGATTCTCTCAGGGCTCACTATTTTGCTGAAGTAAACGTAAACAATATTCCCACACTTCTTAGTTTTGGAGAGGCTATAGCGAAAAGCAATAGATCACCTGAAATTTTTTTTGATGAGAGGCAGATTGAAGCTCCCTTTTCAAGTACAACTAGCAATGAAATGGGGGCAGATGTAATTAATTTGACGATGTAATTAATTTGACAATACGATTAGCTCAGACAACTCAAGAGACCTTTGTTAATTTCTAAGAAGCAGTTGAGAAAGATTACAGTAGAACCGCTGTTCTTGATGGAACAGCCATCCTCTGACCAGCTATGTAATAAATCACGAGAAGTTTGTCTTTGACTGGGTTGACATGTTTCTGTATTTCCTCAACTAACTACTTTCTGAATTATCTTCAATATTCTTTCTTTGGTTCTGTACTCGCTGGCTGTAGGAGAAGATGTGATTACAAGTTAAGATTATGATAATTTTCCGATTGCAAAATGATTGCTTTACTTCTCCCGTTAGAGTTACCCGACGGACAATTCGGTTTCTTTTGCTGACCGACTGATTAGTAGCTGTTCCTCCCAATCATCCTATAATGCTTCAAGCTTATTGTTTTCATTATTCGCCTCTCAGTTCTGTCGTGTGTTGTCAATATCTTCACTTCTGTGTTAATAAGATTTTATTCTCATTTTACATACTTGCAGTTACCAAACAACACTTAAGCAGCTCTTCGAAGATTTGAAGCAAATGAAGTGATCCAGAGGCTCAGGTAGATTATGCCAGTAAGCAGCTCTTCCAAGATTTTATCCAACGGTAACCCAATCACAAGCGCAATAGAAAATAAAATTTTTTTTATAGATTTCAAACAGATCTTGATGATTGTATAAACTTAAATAAAATATAAACGATTTAGAAATCGTACCTTATTTGTTATCCTATTGAAAAATCTTCGAAATTTTTTCTGATTGACCAATCACAAGTTGTCCAAGTGTCAAGCTTATGATGGTATCTACGGAGCAATTCTCAATCACTTTGAGAAAAAAAAAGTGTTATCTTCTAAAAGCTTTTTCCATATTTATAGAAAAAAATCATAAGAGTCTTTTATTAAAATTAAATCTCTTTAATTATAATTAAAATCCAATTCTAATT
>JANQBM010000004.1:26274438-26291263 GCA_025594535.1 Erythroxylum domingense
TATCTTTAATTCTCTAATTAAACAATTCATAATCATAAATCATGATTGAGGTCTAGCAACATGTCATGATTACCCAAATATCAGAAATGTCATAGTGCACTACAAGAAAACAAGTCAATTTGCGACATTTTTAAAATGTCACAGAATGTCCAAAAACATCACAAAACACAATTTACGACCTTTTAAAAAACGTCATAAAAAACGTCGCGAAATGTAATATAGGGAAAAGGTCACAGAAAATACTGACATTCCGTAACGTTTTCAAAAACGTCACTAACTTTTCCGCGACGTTTTTGGAAAACGTAGCGGAATCTTTCACATTCCGCGACGTTTTAGGAAACGTCACAGAAAGCCACATTCCGTGATATTTGAGGAAACGTAGTGGAAAGTAACATTTTGCGACGTTTTAAAAAAGTCGTTAAATATGTCAAAATCCGCGACATTTTAGGAAACGTCGCAAAATATGATTTTCCACGACGTTTTGAGAAAACTTCGCAGAATATGGATGATTTCGAGACGTTTTAAAAACAACTCGAAATTTTTAGAAAAACGTTGCAAATACACTTGTTTTCTTTTAATTATTTTTTTATTTTTTTAAAATAATTTTAATTTAATAATTTTTCAATTTTAATAATTATTTTTTAAATAACAAAATTTTTAAATCATATTTATTTAATAACTATTCAATATTATTTATGAATTTTATTTATTTAATAATTCTTAAATTTTTTAGTATATCATTAATTTTAATAATTATTCATGTATCACAAGAATTTCATACATGCTAATAATTTATTATTTAATTGCAATTCCCAAACATGTCATAATACAATAATTAATATAAAAAGTACGTCATAAGTGTATAATATATCAATATGAGTACATATATCTAATCTAAACGAACATTATCTGTATAACATAAAAGTTCCAAGAGTTTTTTTGTTGTTCAAATTCAATTTTTTGTTATTCAACTTCGGTAGTTAATCGATCCTGCATTTGTTCAATTTTTTTATTCAATTCATCGACTTGACTCTGTAACTCCTGATTAACCTTCTTCGATTCCTCTAGTTCGTCTCGAAGTCTCTTTCTGATCAAAGTCTTCCCTTATAGTCGAGGCCTAACTCCTATGTTATCAACATAATTAGATCTAGTACCCAAGACTTTGTCGCACACTTCATCCACTATTATCAGATGACCTTGTTTCTATTGAGTTTGCCAATTCCTTACACATTAATTCCTGAAAAATTAAGAATTAATTAGATACACAGTCTGATTTAAGAAATATTTGTAAATGAACTATGTACTTACCCATTTTTCTCCGCATTCGATAGTTTTCCCTTGACCTTTACTTTCATCATAATGAGTGTGATACCATAGCTTCATTCGGTCACACTCTTCTCCATCTTTGTCACTCTGTTGTATAGAAATATATTATTAGTAATATTTATTGTAAATTTTGAAATTTCAATCAAAGTAAAATATAATTAAATAGATAATAATTCACAATTTCATGTCGTATCGCTACAAAGGCCTTAGAACCGGAGTTTGGTCAACATTTGACCTGACTCCTAGGTAATTTGACTTTTTGACTTTTTTCCTAATCGTAAACGTAACAAAATCTATTATAACATCTATAAATCACAATTCATAAATACTAAAATATAATCAGTTGTCAATAAAGTTGTGAAATTAAGTTTTGTGATCAAATTAACTAAACTTTGTAGCTGATTTCTCCTAATATTCACATAAATCCATCCCCTCCACCGCTGTGACATTATACGGTTTAACATCCTTAATTATTTTTTTCCATTTTGTTCTTACAGGTAAGGAAGTTCGGGATACCAAACCAATCTCACTCGATAATTTGACAGACTGTATGGAGTTGGTTGGTCGTCCTTTAACGAGGGAGATCTTTATCTCCAATCTCTTACCTATTGCCTTATAAATCTTTGCCAATTCGTGTCCTTTTGTGACACCCCTTGTTTTTTTCGGATCCGTCATGGATCCTAAAATATAGCAAAGGAATATTTTACAATAAGCATATAACATACTCTTAATTGGTTAGATAAACAAAATTATTAAACTTGTATGTTTCACCAATGTGATGTGAAAGATCATACCTGCAGTGCTTGCAGAGGTAGCACCAATATTGGGAAAGGGGCTCGTGCCCTTTACTGGTGGTTGATTATAAGAAGCTGGAGGTATCTCTTGAGAAGTTGAGGGAGGCATCTCTTGAGAAGTTGATGGAGAACTGATATTGCATCACATATTCAAAAGTTGTAGATACTTATCTATAGGATGAGTAATAGGCGCAGATGTGACATCTCTTGGTGTTGGACTAGGCTCACAAGGTGCAAGTGTGTCATCTTCTGGTTGTATTGGAGCAAGTGGCTCATCAACTACACTTCCAAGAAGCTAACTGTACCATGACTACAGTTGTGTCGGTATTAAGCTGTTTGGAGCAACCTTATTCTTCTTCTTGGGTAGACCAGGTCCTATATGAATCACCTGCATCAATTCAACATTAGATTTCAATAATACTATTAATTGATTAAGCAATATTTATCAACCATATTTAAAGAAAAAAACATACTCTACAACTAAAAAACCTAGTAAATTAATGTAAAAGGACAAAGATCGAAAAATTACAAACTATCCACAATATAAGTACCTAATAATAAGATCGGGTTATAAAATAAGGTTTTAAGAACTAACAACAGTTGGTGTGTCCTGCCTAATCTTACTTGACAATAACCCTTTCTTTTAACATAATAATTTAGACAAACTTTAAATTGCTAGTAATCCAAAACTGCTAATGTTGTTATAAGTCAAAATATACTTAAAAAAATCAGACAAGTTAGCAACAGGAAGACGGCTATAACATGGGAAGAATGATTAAAATGCACAACAAATGCCAGAATTTTTCAAGATAAAACTCTAACAGAAGATCAATTTATCAGCAGAATCATCATACAAATCAGAGGATACATCAGCTTATACAAATTGATGGGGTGGAAACAAGCTAAACTCAACTGTCTCCACCAAATATGTTGCTTCTGTTTTCTAACACAAAATACATGATTAGTTGGCAATTTCATCAAATGCTACAGCAGGGGATATCAATGAGTCATTTATGATACGAATGTGGCTCATCCAATTAAGCATCAAAATGCACGGTGAAGTGGAAAGAAATTGGCTTTCATACCCTAGATTTGCTAAAAATGAAATGGAACATAAGCCTTAAATCAAATGCTAAAGATGAGAAAGTTCCAAAGCTTGATAGATAATAATCAAGGCACTTGATTTTAATTTGATAATTGATGTCATTTAGAATTGCTTAAATCTCACTTGTTAGCTTTACAAGCTACTCTCTGCATCTATAAAATGCTAATTTCCACAAGTATTGTTGAGCTCTATTCTTCAACTATTTAGTGGGTTTTGTTTTGAGAAGGATTTGCAAGTTATGGGGATAAGGCAAGAAACCAGCTGAAATATAGTACAATTCCAAATCAACAAAATCATTATTCAGTACATGTTCTTGTTTACAATCCCAGCAATTGCATTTTCATTATTCAGTACATTTTCTCCATGAACCATAGTAAAATTCCAAAACTGACCATAGCTTCTCCACATTAGGTTGAGTGTATTTAGGACTATCTCAATTTAACCCAAGTAAAAATATACAACAATATTCAAGATAAGTACAAGCAAAGAATCAAGCACATATTAGCACAGAGCATATGCATGCACCTAAGTGAAATTCAATGGCAATAATTTTTGATGAAATTAAAGCAACAATCATTTAAATAAGATGTCATAAAAGGATAGAAATAATTCGACCATGTAAAATACAAGTTTTGAGACACAAGACAAAAGAGGACAAGACACAAATTACAATGATGACTATGAATTCAGTTCTATGCAGAGGATCATTTGGCTTATTAGGAAACTATTTGCATCGAGCAAACTGAAGATAGGACCACAACTATCAATTGCACAACTAGTAACTACCTAACATTTGGGTGGATTGAAGTCCCATTTGGGATCATGTGAGTGGGCAAAGTAATCTCCATATAAGCGTCTCCTTACACTAACATTGAAAAAGAAGAAATAATGGTAAACAAGGAAGAATACAAGAGGCCATCCTTCAAGGTAGCCATTGAAATGGGTAGGAGGAATAAGAGTCAACCAAATAAAGAGTGAAGTTATTTCGTGAAAATAACTAGTTACTAAAATAAACACAAACGTCAACTGTATGTCCATTCCTAAATAAACATTCTTAAGCTAAACTAAATCACAAGGAACATATTCAAACCAAACGCAAAAGGTTAAGCACTAAAAAGGAACAACTCAAGAAACAAAACCCTATGATGGGAGAGTATGTGTGAATATATGAGCATGTGTTTGTTGAGCATAAACATAGAAATTGCACTTGCTTAACCCACATTCAAGTGGTTAAATGGAAGTGCTAACTTGATGTTGAATATAAATCTATAATAAATTACGATTGATTGCCACATGAGGTGGTCTCCCATTTATTTCATTTATGTTAACTTTAAAATTCTCTTAAAATCTGCATACAACAATGAAGATAAAACAACAAAGGTTTAATTGCATAATAAGAATTTATTCATCATCGTCGTTAGTAGACTCTTCCAAAACAGTATCATATTCATTCTCACTACTGCTTGTCTCTATGTCCTCCAAATCATCATTCAAACATTGCTCGGAATTTAATAAAACATTATTTATTACATCAAATGCAATATCATTTCGATCTAAAAACTCTAAGGAACATTCCTCGACTTCCACTAGTACTTCATTAGACTCCTCGACATCATTTGAACCTTCTTCATTACCATATAAGGGATATCATACACACGTCTAACTTCACATTCTTGCACAATCTGCCAATTTAGACTGAATAATAAATCTTCCATATAAAAGACTTGCTTCGCATGGTTTGCTAAAATAAATGGGTCATCATTGAACCAAAACTTAGTTACGTTAATGCTTTTTACAATGTCGTTGACCCTCATATTCGAATTTCTAGGATCGTATCATTTACACTTGAAAAGCACAACATTTTTACCCCTAACATATTCAAGCCTGATAATATCTATTAGCAGCCCATAAAGTGTAATACTATCTTCCCCATAATTTCCTAACACTGCAACACCACTATTTTGTGTAATCATACGCAGATCACGGGCTTCAATGCGAAATCGCATGCCATTTGTATTGCATACAGTATACTTCTGCACAAAACTATGAAGTCTATATGCTAATGCATACAAAGACTCAAAGATACATCCTTCACGAGAGCTAGTTAATGTCGTCATCTATAAAAACAAATGAAAATTAGTTAATAATATATAATTATTAGTGTAGACCACGTACAAACCTTCTTCTCACCCGATGCATTAACCATGAAGAAAATTGTTCTCTATGTCTCCTGTCAATATATAATGGACTTTGTTGCCTCAACTCATCCATGCGCTAACTATGGATGAAAAAAATTCAATCAAGATTATATGAAATATCTCTACTTATTACATATCTTAATTTCAAAATAGGTAAGAAAAACTTACTCAATAAAGGGCCTAATCTCATGACAATTCATAAGCACGTACCAATGTGCAATTTCTAGCTCATCTGTAGGAAGAGCAATTGTTTTGCCATCACCAATCAGCTTACATCGTTAAAAGAACACTAATATGTCACTACCATCAACCATATCATTGATTCGCTCTAGCACGTTAAAGTTGGTTTCAATTCCTTTTAGATACATTGAACAGAATGTCATGCACTCTTTAACAACAAACGTTTCAGCAATTGACCATTCTGGACATGCTTTATTTCTAACAAATATCTTTAGTATACTTAGGAATCTTAACAAATGATTAACCATAATTAGATAGGATAGTATTTAGTTAACTTTATTGAGTGATAGGATAAATTTAAATAATACCTCTCAATTGAATACATCCATCTATATGCAACTGGTCCACTAAGTAAGGCTTCATTTGGCAAATGAATAACCAAATGCACCATTACATCAAAGAATGCTGGTGGGTATATCATTTCAAGTTTGCATAAGATTAAAGTTATGTCATCACACATCTTCTGTACGACATCATTATTCAAACTTCATCTACAAATTCGATGAAAGAAGTCCCCTAACTCTAATAAAAACACCTGTCACATCTTTATTCAAGATGGCACGCGTGCCTAATGGAAGAATGCTTTGTAAATGTATATGATAATCATAAGACTTAAGTCTAGTAATCTTCCTTTCATCAACATTAACACATCTAGATATATTAGATGCGTAACCATCTAGAAACTTCACCTACTTTACAAACTCGCAAAACTTCTTCTTCTCATCTGAAGACATCGTATAGCATGCTGGAGGTTTTGCCACAATAGTTCCATCAGCTGCTCTTTTCAAGTGTAATTCCTTTCGAATGTTCATATCTTCCAAATCAAGCTGAGCCTTGATTGTATCTTGGGGTTTCCCTTCAACATTCATCAAAGTACCAAGGATATTGTCAAAATATTCTTTTCTATATGCATGACATCAAGGCTATACCTCAATCTTAACTTATGCCAATATGGTAGATCAAAAAGCATGCTTTTTTTTTATTCCAATTCAACTCTCCTTCCAATCTCGTTCTCCTCTTATTACTGGGGTGCTTTCCATAACATATATTTTGCAGATGATAAAATTGTTCCACCACATCATCTCTATCTGGTAAGTTAGGTATAGGCCGATGATCACTCTTGCCATCAAACTTCTTGTTTTTTCTCCATGGATGATCGTAAGGAAGAAAACGACGATGGCCTAAGTAACCAATTTTACTTCTTAACTTACAAAAAGGAGTGTGCTTGTTACAAACAGAGCATGCCTTGTAGCCTTTAGTGCCCTACCCAGAAATAGTACCATAGGCTAGAAAGTCGTTGATTGTCCACATTAACGCTGCATGTATTCAAAAATTTTCTCCTTTTGAAGCATCAAAACCATCTTCCATAATTTATTTAACTCATCTACTAGTGGTCTCATATAGATGTCAATGTCTCTACCCACTACTTTCGGACCTGGAATAACTAGTGATTGCATAAAAAATGACTCATCCATACACATCCAAGGGGGTAAATTATATGCTAAGAGAACAATAGGCCACACGCTATATGAAAGTGACAAATTGCTATGTGGATTGAATCCATCTGTTGCTAAGCCTAGTCTAACATTACGTGGTTCTCTGGCAAACTCAAGATATAGCTCATCAAAGCTCTTCCAAGCTTCTCCATCAGAAAGATAAACCATGGTATTACTGTCACCTTTAGGCCTATCATTATGCCACGTCATTTGTTTAGCGGTCTTACTTGATATGAATAATCGTTATAATCTAGACATTAAAGGAAAGTAACACAATACTTTATGAGGTATCTTCTTACCCCTGCCATCATTAATTCTCCATCTTGATGTTCCACACTGGGGACAACTTTCTAAGTCCCCATACTCTTTCCAAAACAGGGAATAATCGTACTTACATGCATGTATTGACACATAACCCAAACCTAGGTTCCGTAGAAATTGATCTGCTTCATAATAGGACTTCTGCAAAGATTTACAATTAGGTAATACATCCCTGAGCAGAGCAAGTAATATGTCAAATGACTTATTTCTCCACTTGTTGTATACTTTCATAAAGATAAAATCCATAGAATAATTATTATGCAATTATAAATTATAATGTGATTATAATTATGAGACTCGAATTGCACTTTTTATATTATTCCTAAAATGTTCCTAGTCGTAGTTTCATCGAGACGGGTATTGATGAAATGGTTAGACTATCACATGTTTGTTTCTTTCTTGTGAAGAAAGTAATTGATCTCATAAATTAAAGTGTGGAGACACTTAAACAAACATGTGAGTGCTTATTAGAGAATAAGTTCACTGAACTAACCCAATTATGAGAATCCCAAATGGAACATTACTTGTGTGTCTATAGATTATCTTATAATGATGGTTGTATAATTTATCATCAGACTTGAGATTACTAAGGTATCTAATATAGGAATTACTATATTTTGATGCTACTTATATATCGTCCTAGGATAATTCAGTCGGTAGTAATTAGATAGAGTATGAACCATATGTAGATAGTTGAGTAAGTCAATATAGGATTCGTTACTCTAAAGTAATTAGAGAAAATATTCTACTGTTTTTAATTAGTAATGATTTATGGAATTCTCTGGCCAAAGTGAATTGACATTTGAAAAGGTGTTTTCAAATTTCAATTATAAATCAAGAACAAACTTAATTGGATGATAAGAGTAGACACTGTATCTATACTCTCTCCAATTAGAATATTGAATGACAAAAAATTAAATTATACATTATAGTCTTGCATGGACAGATTAAGTCAATCACTATGACATTCCTGATACTTGGCTAACAATGACATGTTGCTAGACGTTAATCATGATTTATGATTATGAATTGTTTAATTAGAGAATTGAAGATAAATTAAAAAAAGTTTTAATTTATTTAATTCTAATTGTGAATTAGAATTATAATTTATAATCATTGCCAATTTATTAGGAACATAATGAGTCACACATCAAAGAGCAATTTGTGAAAAAAATCAATTTAATTAAGTTAGACTTAATTATAAAATTTAAGAAACTTTGGAGATTAAATATGAGATATTTGATTTTATTCAAATTAAATTAATTATAATTAGAATTGGATTTTAATTATAATTAAAGAGATTTAATTTTAATAAAAGACTCTTATGATTTTTTCTATAAATACGGGAAAAGCTTTTAGAAGCTAGCACTTCTGTCTTTTTCTTCTCAAAGCAATTGAGAATTGCTCTGTGGATACCATCAGAAGCTGGACACTTGAACAGCTTGTGATTGATCAATCGGAAAAGGTTTCGAAGATTTTTCAACAAGATAGCGAGTAAAGTATGATTTCTAAATCGTTTATATTTTATTCAAGTTTATACAATTATTGGGATCCGTAAAAAAACTTTTGTTTTCCGCTGCGCCTGTGATTTGTTCACGGTTAGACAACAAATTTGAAGCAAATGAAGTGATCCAAAGGCTCAAATGGCAACTCTAACTACGTGGATTATGCAAGCCCTTCAGGTTAACCTAGATGGGAAATCCAAATCCAAGCGATACAAAGACCCTCTGCGGACCCAATTATTTCTTATGAGCAACATTCACTATATTGTGAGATATGTACGAAGGCTTGGATTACATAAAACATGTTATAAATTACATATCCTTAATACGTGGCATTGTGCAAATCCTAAGATGTAGAAGCAAAGGACCTGTTGGGATAGCGCAACAGCATGCTAACAGTACAAGAGGATTTCCTGGGCAAAGGTTTTGTTTCTTTCAGCGCAGACCCTTCACTAAATTCTTCTGAAATTTGTAATCAATGTCAATGCATTGAATTGGGCTTTAGCAAAAAAGTATTAGGTTATGTCGGTTTTATGAACTTACTAATATACTCATTGTCTTTATGCTCGGAAGGGGAGATGACTTGTGTAAAATATTTGGTTTGCTAATACATTAGAATGTTTCATGATAATCAACGAGCACTTCACCTGCCGTTAATTTGACTGTTTAATGGTTGGTGATAAGAAAGTAGCCATACTTTTAGTTCTCCTCAGCGTTCTTCTAAACCTTCAGAACATAATTGTTAGAAATTTGATGGGCCCAAAATATGGAGGAATGCATCGATGGAGGAGAGAGAGAGAACTTTGGGCTTGTAATAGGAGATTCACCACCAAAATGCCTTTAGGCATTATGGTTTGGCTCCTTGTTAGCTTATAAGGTCTTCTCTCCTTCTTCTCCTTTCCAATGTGGGACATTCCCACTCCTATATTTCAACACTCCCCCTCAAGTCCAACTAGCCTGCGTAGTTGTGACTTGCCCTCAATTTTTCTTTTTTTTTCTTCTTTTTTTCATCTTCATTTTCTTTTTTTCTTTTTTCTTCATATTTTTTTTCTTCCTTTTTTTTTAGCATTTTTTTTATTTATTTTTTTGCCTGGGCTTGTGTTCACTTGGAGTCTCAGAGGCCACAATCTCTTTCTTGGGCTTGTACTCTTGTTGAACCTTAGAGGTCACAGTCCATTTCTTCTCGCCGGCCTGGGTCTTCCTCACTGAACCTTCTTTATTGGGCTTTCAGGTCTTAGGCCGCAGGTCCACTGTCTTCTTCACTTTTTGGGCTTCAGGTCTTGGGCCTCAGGTTCATTGTCTTATGCCTGGGTCTTCCTCACTGAGCCTTCTTTCATTGGGCTTCGATCTTCTTCATTGGGCTTTTAGGTTTTCTTCATTTTTGGGCTTCAGGTCTTGGGCCGCAGGTCCATTTGTCTTTATGCCTGGGTCTTCCTCACTGAGCCTTCTCACTTTTTGGGCTTCAAGCTTCTTTTATTGGGCCTTCAAGTCTTCTTCATTTTTGGGCTTTTTTTAGGTCTTAGATCTTCATGGGCCGAAACAAAGCCGATGGGCTCTGATACCATGTTAGAAATTTGATGGGCCCAAAATATGGAGGAATGCATTGATGGAGGAGAGAGAGAGAACTTTGGGCTTGTAATAGGAGATCCACCACCAAAATGCCTTTAGGCATTATGGTTTGGCTCCTTGTTGGCTTATAAGGTCTTCTCTCCTTCTTCTCCTTTCCGACTCCTATATTCCAACAATAATTTCCTCTTCTCCTGTTTAACTATATGTGTTCTAGTGGTTACAACAAACAATAAATATCTGGTTGTTGCCAAACTTGCCGTTTGTTTATTTAGTGAACAATCAAGTAATATTTTCGTTGGATGTGCAGATTTCGCGGTGTCTATCTGTTGGATCAAGCACAGTTGATTCAGGTATTAGAGGAATTTCGAGAGCAATGGTTGTGGACAAGTTTAAGACCTTCAATATGCAATTGGAGGAGCTTTATCAAAGACAATCTCAATGGACAGTTCCTGACAGTGACACGCGAGCCACTTTTGAGGCTCACTGTCGATAGAGTCGCATTACCTGCGTACAGATCTGATCTCAAAAAGAAAGAAACACCTTCTTCTTCTAATTTTCTTATCTGTAAGATAAACGCCGCGCGCTGATGCTATTCGCTTGCATTTTTAGTACAGATCAATGATTGAGAATGGAAAAAAAAACCCGAGACTTACATCAACTACATTCCAGAAGAATTTAAGCGCATGCTGAACGAGTTTTTTTAGGGTAAGACATGCAATGAACAGACAGATAAAACCATGTTCTTTTATCTCATATCATTGAAATACGTTCTTTGTACATTATGAAGTTGAAAAAGAGTGGCTTCATGCAATCATGCTCTCTGTCTTCATGTTTTAACGTCTTTGTCTTCCCTATGTTTTACCGCTGGCCTTTGCACGCTTAACCAAAATTGTAAATACCAAACTAGTAGTATTGTTTTAGATCATTTTTCAAATTATAAATTACTTTTAAATTTTTATATAATTAATTATAATAGTCAAAATTCAAAATTTGACTCAATAACTATTTATTAAAATTAATATAATAAATGTTTAAAATATATTTTAAATTTATCACTTCAATTTTTCTTAAATTATATTTTAATTTGATATTTTAGCATCCATCACTGTATTTTTATTCAAATTTTCATAATACACTCGATATAACAACTTGACACGAAAGGAGATAATTTGATATTGTTTCCTTATTAATACCATACATATTGACCGCTGTGTTCAAAATTCACGACATTGTATTTAACACCTCTCACATTCAAAAGAACTGAAGAAAAACGTTTAGTTACATACTTCAATTATGTGTTAGCATGTAACAGTATGGGCCTTGATCCCAAATATAAAAATTGAACCCTGATCCAGTGGATTCCTACTTTGACTTGTATTAATTTTTCTAATAGAAGGTCATTGGACAAAGTTATTTTAATGATTTAATAGTGGGATTTTATATTTTCAAAGTGCCACTACATCAATCAATTCTCGAGGAACAATCTCAAGTGGGAAATACTCAATTCTAGTCTTTTTGTTTTTTGTAAAGAAAAGTAGGGTCACCGATTGTGGGTTAACTCGAATGGTTGGGATTCATATAGTTAGGTGAATGTGGAATGCTGCCAGCGCTATGGACTTAGGACCCGTTCCTGCCGTTGATAAGATTCCCATGACATTAGGATAAGAAGTGGTATCACATGATGGCTTCTCAGATTGGACATCAGTAAAGTCATTGCCTGGTAGAGAAAAACAAAGTGATTGGACCTGTATATATTTGGTTCCAACTGCTGGCAAACTTCCAAAAAAGAATGCAATCAATCGGGAACCTGTTGAATCAGGAGAAGGAACACCTATATGTCCTCGAAAACGTCGATGCATGCATATTGATAATTATTTGTAGATATTGATCAATTTTCTATTTTCATTTATTCTCAATTAACATTGACATTTTTCATGCTTGCAAAACTGAAATCACGAGGATTGACTTTTATCTTTTGGTTTTTAATTTTCAGTTTTCAGTTTTTAGTTTTTGAGTTTTATTTTTAAAAACAGACATAAAAACATGTTTACATGTTATTATTCATGTAATTACATTTTATTATTTATGATAATTAAATATAATTTACAGAAAAATAGTTTTAGGAATTAATTAAGTAAATAATTTTATTTAATATTAATAAATTTATTATATTTTATTAAAATCAATAATTGAATAAATAAAATATTTATAAATTAATATTTATTTGATCATATATATATTTATATCTTAGTTATTAAAATTAATGTTGTTAGTTAAAAGTTTTATTTGATAAATAATTATTTTAAATTAAAATTTTAATAAATATATTTAAAATTTAAAAATACATTTAAAATATTAAAATTAATATTATTATTTAAATTTTATTCTATAAATAATTATTTATATTTAATATTTTAATATATTTTTAAAATTTTAAATATATCTTTCTTAAAATAATTTTTAATTTAAAATTTTTAACATTATTAAATAATTAATTCTTACTAATAATCAGTTTTAAATAATTAAATAACATATGTTTAATTAATAATAAATTAGATTATAAAAAATAAAGAACCAAACCAATTATTTTTTGAGAAAAACATAACCAAACCAATTCTTATTAGGGGCAATGAGGCCGAACCGAAACCAATTTTTGTTCAACCAGTTCAAATTAATTGATTTGATCTTTAGACTTGAGTCCGACTCAAATCCCAATCGACTTGGATCTCACCCATTAATTTTGGACCTGAACAAGCTAAACCTAATTTGTCAATCCTAATTTTTATAATTTCTATAAGTTATGAAAAATCAGAAAAATAAAAATCACAAACCAGAAACCAGAAACCTAATTTAAAAGGGGTTTTATTAAATTTTAAAAATGAAAAAAAAAACAAAAAAAGATCCTACAAACATTAAAAGGGAGAAGATAATTAGGTAGATTCATTTATAAGTTGCTTCATACTCAGTCATGACTATCGTGATTTTGAAGCAATCCAAGGGATTCTCCAACTAGTTTTTAATCATGTGTTTGGGAAACATCCAGATCCTCAATTATTACACCACTATCTTCCGCACTTCGGTCACCCAGGCCTCTCTTAGCCTAATTTTAAATGCTAAGCAACCGTAAACTTTTGATACCCAAAATCTCCTTTTAGCTTAATGCGCCGTCTTTTTCGACACTTTTCAGAGCTTGGAGTTTTCTGCTGTGAGAATTCCCTGCTGATTAAGTGTTCTCTTCCCAGGACCCTTTATTCGTAACTTTTAGGTTTTTGTCTCTTGTACTAGCCCAAGTAGCTCTAGCTCATAGTTATCAACCCATTCCCAGAGAGCGTGATTCTACGCACATCAATGAACTTGGGGGTTAGTGGAAACAAGTGAGAAAATGGGAATTTAGAGAGTTTCGAAGAAGATCTGTTGTAGGGATCCTTTATGAGAACAGGAGCAGAGGGACAGGAATCAGCCTAATTGTCAGTGCCCATAAAGTGCAAAAGGGGTTGTTCTAGGATATTCTAAACCTGAAAAACCATCCACTTGCAGAAGAAGAGTGGGGTTGGGGGTATCCTTGGCTCCTTTGATCTGTTTCCTTTTGCTTTTGCCTTTCTCTTTCTTTTGTTAAGAATCAGTTCACAGTTTGGGGATAGACCTCCTTGAAGCTATTCCATTTTTCTGTATTATTTGCAAGTCAGTTAATAGAGAATGACTACTCAGTTGTACATAATTGTAACTACAAGTTACTATCATTGTGCTTAAAAGAACACGCTATTGAAAATAATCAGTGTGTATGTTAGCATTCACTTCGTAAGTTAGACTAAAAATGCATTCGATTTGGATCATGTGTTATTCTTTTAGACAAGAACAAAAAAGTTAAGAGAAATAATTTCACAAAAAGAAGAGTGAAGAAATAGTATTAAAAGCATATTTATAGACATTAATCACTTCACTAAACACTTTCAGACAATCTATTGTTGAAGAAACAGAATCGTTGAAACAAAGTGATAAACGTTAAGAGTTGGCAGCCACCCAAGAAATAAAAGCAACTAACTATTTTCTTCTGTTTCAAATCCATACTCAATGTGAAATCAACTTTAACTCTCTATCTGAACTTCAAGTCAAGAAAAATGCTACTTTTTACTAATCACGTACGATTTGTTTCTTTCTTCAAGTTTGCTTTCATCCTAATATTTTCCTATCATGTTTTAGCTGGTACTAGCTTGCCTCTTCATGTTCCATTATCAGTGCAAGCGTTCCGTCCATATATAATAATGATAAAAACACACACACACACACACACAAGTGAAGAGCAAGCAAGCGACGTCTTTTCTTAAAGACAAATATTTTCCTGTTTAGTTGATCAGTCAATTTTGGTTTTAATCAAAACTACACTACATTCAACAAGAATATTCAACATTTTTAAGATTGTATTCAAATATGAGATGATAAATGATTCCTAGCGTCAGCGGGTGGTTTTTTATTGCCTCAATCAAACTTTACACAATATATTATTATACTTATATTGTATAGTGATACAGCAAATTATTTTCCAGAGATGAAATAGTTAGGAACAGCAGGACCCAGGTAAAATAATAATACTAACTTGAAAGATTACTACTTATAAATGCACGTGGGATACTCCACTTTCAATAATGTTACATGGTTAATATAGTCTAAGGGTGTGATATTTACTCCCTTTCCTTCTTTACTCAATAGTCATTACATTAATAATTATTCAGATTTCAGAGCCCGTAGAACAAGGAATGCAAAATTTAGGCCATGTCAAAAATATGCCTCTGGTTACATTTTTTATTTAATGGTTTGACGATACTTTGGTTAATTTAAGCAAATCATAAATAATTAACGAGTTAAAGGTAAATGAAGTTCAGTTTAAAAGACGCTCAAGAAAGAGTGAATTTTCCTCCTGCGGTTTAACCCGTAATTGTTTTTGACAGTTACAGAAGCTGAGGTTTTCGAACAAGGTCTGAGGTTCATTTATGTCCGATCTTTACTTAAGCAGTCACTGCCCTTGCATTATGCTTGAATAGACGGTTCATTTAAGAGAAGTTAGCAGCTAAATAGTTAAAGATGCTTTAAGGATTGATAGCTACAAGCGACAAGAGCATTAAACATTGATTTAACATTTGATGTAAAAGGTAACTTTTGGTTCACATTGTTACATTTTCAAAGGTATATGCAACCATGCTTGGACAAGTTTCAATGCGAGACCCCATGTCTACAGTACCCCTTCTCCAACTTTTTAATTACCATTTTAATCAGTTGAAATATATACAAAAGAAGATGATTCATGTTAGCTGAAAAATTAACTTACTCTTTATATGAACTATTGTGGGTGGATGGTAGCACTTATGGTGAAATTGGAATAATGTATGGTTGTGACGATCTCAATGGTATAAGCAAGAAAAAACCCACAAAGCAAAAAGGAGAGGAATATGACCCTTGAGATACGGTGGTTGGGACGTCTACAAATCAAAAGTATAATATATTACGGTAGATATGATATAAAATATAAGCAATTGTCAATTTGGTCCTCCACCTTTTTTGCCATCTCTCCTCTTAAACGTTTGAGCCCCAAAATTAATATCTTCTTATAAATTAATCATAATTGATAATTGAATAGTTACTTGAAATTTTTAATAGACATAAAATTTGGCAGGTGATCTGGCACATGCTCATGGTTAATAAGAAATTGCGGGAAAGGTTATGAACTTTACGATCTTTTAAGTCCTCTACTAATACAAAAAGAGAAAGAACATTGAATTTTCTCGACCTCAAATTTGAGTTCTACTTTAGAATCTGTGTCTTAGTTGAAAAATATTTCAGCAATTTGGTTGATTTGGGTCATATAATCACTCTAGCCCTTTTTTTTTCACCCTTTCTGAATAACTCTCATCTTCATGCTGGTAGAAAGTAAGTACACCCAAAAACCGAGAACAATGGTCGGTTAAGAAGCATCCCTGTCATGATGAGTGGGCCCAAATATCAACGGCTGATAGTTCCACTTAATAATTAATAGAGTTTTGTTAGCCTTGATTGACCTTAAAGCCTTCTGTCCCTTTATAGCTTTCAAATTCACCGAGGAAATGATAAACTGATTACTCGTTTTAGAGATAATACTAACATTTGACACGACACATATAACATGTGGTTAATAATTTTCATGAATTTTAGTAAATTAACTTTTATCATGTACTTTGTTTATATTTAAAGGATTTGATTGTAATTAAATAACTTAGCTGATTATAATAAAAAGTAGACCCAC
>JANQBM010000004.1:26329263-26342679 GCA_025594535.1 Erythroxylum domingense
GTCACAACAATAAGAAAGAATGTTGAGTCTCATGCATATAACATTATAAGATTGAATTTCTTTTAATGATCTGCAAAGCTGAAACGAATGATAAATTGATATGACCTATTTGTTATACTTGGCTATGTGGATTGTGAACTTATATGATATACAATGTTGTGCGAATATCTGGAGTGAATATATGATCTGAATGAATATATGTGAAATATATGGTATGTGTGTGTAATCCGGTGAAATCATCAGTGATGGTTCACTCATTGAGTTCGCAAAACTCATAAAAACTGCAACGTGATTTTTCAGGTACAAGACAGGAGACTTAGGGTTTATTCTGGATTAGAAGAACATTTTAGACTAAGTTATGACTCAGAGGTCTATCAACTGACGTCAGAGAGTTATAGCTTTTATTTTGTAGATTTTGCTAGAACCTATATCAGGTTTTGTTTATATTTGTCTAATGAAGACAGTGTAAATAGTTATGAATGAATGCAATGAATGATTTTAAAATTTGATGATTTCTGATTATGTTAGATGATGCCATGTGTAGGTTAGATCTGTTTTGCTCTATCATGCCATTATCATAGGATATGTACTTGAATGTTCCTGAATGTTTAGGTATGTACCATATGGTAGTGGGACGTTGCACTTATTATCAGAGATGGGATAATTGACCCCAACATCAAGAAGCTTCAACACGTCCTTCTTCGCTACTTCCATCATTGGAGGGTTCAATCTAAATTCTACTTGCCTTGTGGACTTGGCATCCTCCTCTAACAAAATACGATGCATGCATATAGAAGTGCTTATTCCATGAATATCTGCAATCATCCATCCAATTGCCTTCTTAAGATATCTCAACATTTGAACCAGTTTGTCTTCTTAATCAAAAGTCATCACTGCTGAAATAATGACTAGTAGGATCTGCTAGTCTCCCAAATATGCATACTTCAGGTAGGTAGGCAATGTTTTCAACTCCACATTAGGTACCTGCACATCAAAAGGTAACAACCTTTGGTAAGATTCAGGTAACTGTATAAAAGCTAGTTTATATCTTTTGGGAGTGGTTTCCAATCACTATAAGGTAGCCACCATCTTAATTAGTTTTTCTTCCAACTCAACATCATTAATAGCTTCCAATTTTGGGTGCATAGTCAAGACTACTTCTAATTGATCCTTGCAACTTAATTTAAACATTTCCTGCAATAGGGGATCAATCACATCAACAAAAAAAGTAGAATGATCATCTCGAGGATGTTTTATTGCAACAAAAATATTAAAATGAGTCACTTCCCCATCAAATTCCATCATGAGGGTGCCCTTATGAACATCTATCTTAGTTTGAGCCATATTAAGAAATAGTCTCCCTAGTAAAATAGGTGTTAGATTATACAAGGTTTCATCATTCATATCTACTATATAAAAATTCACTGGAAACACCAACTTATTCACCTGCACCAATACATCCTCAACTATGCCACTAGGGTAAGTGTTAGTACGTCCGCTAATTTTACAATAATACTTGTCTTTTTTAAAGGGCTCAAATTTAAGGAAGCATAACTTGAACGAGGCTTAAAATTGATTAAATCTCTTAGATTGAACATAGATCTATTAATTATAGTGTTACCAATTTTATAGGGAATGGCGAATAGATCTATATCTCAACATTTTAAAGGTATCTGCTTCTTAAAGACCTCAGAAATATGTTAGATAAGTGCTTTAAAAGCAATCACTTATAGCACTTATTGTACAAATCATTTTATGATTAATAAAGGCATTTTTCATTATTTTGATGTTCATACATTTATGGATTTGATGTTGATCTTAAATTGATTTAATGAAGTCCTTGATACAAAATATAGCATGGAGGAAATCATAATGAGATCATGATAATAAGATTCATATCATATGTAATTATGTTAGTATCTAAACTTTCCCAAGTCATAGGATTAATGAGAAGGGATATTATTAATTTGGATAGACTAGCACATATTATACTCCTTAATTGGATCAAGCAGTGGATCTCATAAGCTATAGACATGAGTTATTTATAGTTAACATGTGAATGCTTACTATGGGTAGTAAGTACATTGGATTGACTTATTATGAGACAATCATATGGATATTCTATTTCTAGTGTCAATGATAGCCTCATCATAGCAATGGTGCAAGTATCCTTTAACTTGAGGTGCTTAAGGATATCTCAGATACTGATCCTATGCTTTGACTCCATTCATCGGTGCCTTTCAGGGGTTATTCATAAGGTGGTGATTGGGTACATCTTAAGGTATTCGGAGGTAATTGAGTAGCCAATAAAGGATTCACCACTCCTGATAGAAGGAGATAATACCTATAGCCTCTTATCGGGGTCATTACTTAGGAGTCTCTGGCTAGATCGGATATGTATCATGAAGAGAGTCTTCAATGATACATAGAGTAATGAGATCCTCAAGACAAGATCTAATATCATTTAGACTAGATGTAATGTAGTCAGTTTAGTGGGAATTGACACTTTGACCATACTCTGAACCAAGTGGGGTATAGATGGTGAAAGGACGAATTACATGGAAACATTACGTATAGAAGGGTCGTAGTTAAACCACTGACTTTTGGATTATAGGGGGTCATGACGTGTTGCTAGATACCGTTCTTGACTTACTTGAATTAAGTGTTAATTCAAGTGGCCAACATAACTGGGAACCTAATGGGTCACGCACAGAGGATATCTGAAGGATGAGTAAATTGGTCTTGAACGGTGTGTGAGAATATAAATGTGATCATGGTAGAAAACATTGCATAGAATGGATTAGAAACAAGTGTTGCTGGTTGCTAATTTGGTCATTAACTTCCTAAAACTTCCCTTAATACATGTTATTCATGGTCATTAACTTCCCATTAATGATGGGGGTTATGGGAGGCCAAAGAGGGTAGAAAATAATCATCTTTTTGGTGCATCTTGTATAAGACAAAAAGGAATGAAAATTTTTTTCCTACACACACACTCTTTTTCTCTCCAACTCTAACAAAAGTTCTTGTCTTTGCTATCATAAAGAAAGAATTCTAGCCATCTCCTAATGAAGTTTCATCCTTATATCTTTGTGTGGACTTTCATTAAAGATGGTTTACATTGATCATTGTGATTTACGACAACTCAATGTGGAGAAGATTAAAGAACAAAGGAGACTGTCGGAAAGGTATGTAAACATCTTACATTTGATGTTTTGTTTTCTATATCTATATGCATTAGTAGATATGGTTTTTGAGGTTTCGTTTTATTTTTTTGCTGCATATATTTGATATATATTATGTATGAGATGCATGATCGGAACCTTACAAAATGTTCTCACACATCATCACCTTTTTGTCACCTCTCAACTTTCTTTTATTTGTATACAATTCCTTAAGAAATTTTACATACCTAGGAACTTGCTTGATTGCGTCTACTAAAGGTATGTTCACTTCTATCTTTCAGAAAGTCTTTAATACCTTCTTATCCTTTCCCTCTTTATTTTATTTTGCTAATTTGATAGTAAAATATATAGGATTAGTCTTAAATATATTACGACTTTCAAAGTTTATCTTTGTGCTAGATGAGGCATTTCCTTCATTTCCTAACTGCCTCTCAATCTCTTCTTCATTGGCCATCCTTAATAGGGTCCTCTTAGGAACCTCAAGCTCCTTTCTACTTCTTAAAGTTATCGTGCCAATGTTCTTTAGGTTCACCTTGGGTTGAGATGGTAGCTTCCCTCCGCTTTGCGATTCTAGGAAGTTGATAGCCACTACCATCTGACCCATTTGGCTTTCCAAATTCTCGATGCTCGATTTTACATCTTGTTGGAATTGTTTCACGTCCTACCAAAATTAGAGAGTGTTAGTAGCAAGAGACTTAACTAAATCTTCCAAAGATATACCTTAATTGGAAGAGGAGGCTTGTGGCTTTGGTTGGAATTGCTACACTCCTTGTGGCCTATTCGGGAAGTAATTATGCTACCTAACCTATATTAGGATGATCCTTTTGACTTGGGTTATAAGTTTAGGAATACGGGTAATATTGGTTTAGGAAAATTCCCTCATATAGCATTTATGTATTCCATAATTCCCTCTTATAATGTTGGTCATTTATGTATTCCATACTTCCCTCTTATAATGTTGGTCACTCATCAATCAAATGGCTTGTATTTGTACATATTCCATACGCCTTTACCTATGCCTTTCTAATAACAATTTGTCTAACAAAAGATGCTAGCTTATCTAAATAATGGTCAACAGATGAAGTACTTACCTCTTTTACATGACAAACATCATTACAAGTGCCAAAATTTTGAGTATTAGCGACCATGAGTTCAATTAAAATCCTGGCCTCCACTTCATGGGAGTCTTCTTACATAATGCCCCATCGCTTGCTGCATCTACCAAACTCCTTTCCATAGGTAACAATCCTTTGTAGAAATATTGGATAAGAAGTTATTATGATATATGGTTATGGGCACAACTAGAATATAACTTCTTAAAACGCTCCCAATACTCATAAAAGGACTCTCTGTTGTGTTGCTTTGTCCCGCATATCTCTTTTCGTATGTCGGCTATCTTTGATGCTAAAAAATATTTCTCCAAAAATAGCCTCTTCATCTTAATCCACATTTTCACACTCCCAGTAGGCAAATCAAATAGCCAATCCTTTGCTACATTTTTTATTGAGAATGGGAAAGCCCTGAATATAATATACTCATCTGTTACCACTAGTGATTTCATACTTAAACAAAACACATCAAGTTCTTTGAGATGCTTATGTGCATCCTCAACTGCAAGTCCATGGAAGTTAGAAAAAAGATGAATTATCCCAATAATAGCCTTTGAGTTAAGTCTAGTGTAGCCAACTCCTTTAATGTTCTTGGATTAGCCATTGTTTCTTCAAATTCAAGCTCTTGTTATACTTCTAAAGTTGTTCTGGTTTCCCTTTATAACCTTTGCAGTGTCCTTTCGATCTCTGGATCAAATTATACAAGTTCTCTATGAGGAGATCTTGTTACTACCATATGCCATCACTAATAAACATGAAAATATTAAGAAATAACTGAAAATGATTATAAACAAATATATATACAAAACACCAATTGAAATTAAAAGCAAAAACTAAAGCACCACACTTCCTGGTAATGGTGGAAAATTTGTTGATGTATGTCGAATGGACCAAAAAATAAAACCTAACTCTACATATTAAGATTCATAATCGCGATGATTAAGGATCATATCCATAGGGAATGTAAGTGTAGCTTTTGTAATGAAATGAATTGATGTTTAGAATATAAAGGGGTGTTTGGATGGATGCAAATAAGGAAATAAAGTAAAATTGAATCAACGAAAGCAGTTTAATTCAAACAGTGAGATACTGATAAAATTGGTTAATGCGTTTAGAATTTAGTTCTTGGTTCAATCTCAACCTACACATAATTAAACATACTTGATTGTCTTGTTGTTTTCACACCTCTTTTAGAAACCATAAATCGTAGGTTAAGCTATATTAACCCTAGTTTTCCCTTAGGTTTTGTTTAATCAAAATAAGCTCTTTAACTAAACCTAGTTATTAAAAAACTTAGAATAAGCTCTTTAGATTAAGTAGAACATTCGCAATATGAACTAGGAAAATGGATTAATTTAGGCAACAACCATATAGCTTGGTGATAGTTATGATTTGCATTATATTTTAGGGTTTAATTTGTTAAATATTTAGTGTTAATTTGAGTGTTTAGTGCATATTTAGCTTTTAATTGTGTTAGTTTATGTGTTTAAGTGTTTTTATGGGTTAGTATGAGTCATTGAGCTTAAATGTTATATTTTTAAGGTACCTTGATGTGTTTGCTAGTGTTTCAGGGAAAACGGCAAAGAACAGAAAAGTTTCAAAGAGTTTCAGGCCAAAACACGACCTACGATCGTGGCACAACAGGCCACGATCATTAAAAAAAAGGTGAGCTGACAGGACCCTGGCCACGATCGTGCGCTCTAGGTCACAATTATGACAGAGAGCTATATGCTAGGACACGATTGTGCACTTTAGGCCACAATCGTGACAGAAAAGGTTAGGCGTTGGCCATGATCGTGGCCTACGTCGGGCTAATACAGAAAATCGAATTTCGTGAGATTTGTTTAGACCGTTTCAACCCCTAATTAACCCTAGGGCTTCCAAGATATATATAGAACATTACAAGACAGAAGAGGGGGCTTCTGCAGCGCTTTCACATCAACCAAAATTCAAAAAACCTAGAGAACTATTGAGTGATTTGAGGAAGGAGACAAAAGAAGAGAGGCACGGAGACGAAGCTTATCATGAAGTACTTCTCAGAACAGGTGGTTTCCCACCGTCGATGGCTCCATTGATCCATTCCAATCGTATTTTCCAATTTATTTCATTTTTATTGATGTATGAAATTGAGATAATTATTGAGAATAGGTTATGTCGAATGTTGATTATTGTCTAAACTCACCTTTGGGATTTTGTCTTTGATTTTAATGAAATCTGATTTATTACATTTTTATTTGAGTTATTTGTGATTCCATATTTGTTCTTAATAATTCAGCAATAAACTAAGAGGGTGAGTCGAGCGAATACCATCAAAATGGGCTAATGAGAGTTAGGTAATTTGATATCTAAGAATTGAATCAAACCAGTGAAATCATATAACGAGAGAACGAGCATAGGTTTCTAGTAGGTTATTAGACAATTTTAGAACTAATTTAAGTTTCGGGTCAATTGTGAATTGAGAGATCACAATTCCATAATTTAAATTAGGGATTATTAATTAGGGTTTAAAGATTATAACTCAAGAGAGAGTAATCCACCCTAAGACCGTCTAGACCCAATAATTCAGTAATTGCATAATTGATTAGATTTTCATTAATTTCGGATTAAAACCTCCTTTCTCTCAATTGGTAGTTCATAGGTTAATTTTTGATTTGGTTGTATGATTTGCTATTTTGTTATTATTTCTGAAATTTAATTCTTATAATTGATTGTTGATTGATTAATTTTCTGCATTTATTGTTTATTTTAAATTATTGCGATTTAGTTTGACCTTAGATTTTAGGACTAGATTAACCGTCCTCATGGAATCGATACCTTAAGTACTACGCGAACGACCCGTGAACTTGTTGTATTATTGAGGTTAAAATAGTAAAACTTAGCATACGTAAACCTGCGATCACTTGGTCCATTTAACCTATGTCATGTTATCCTTAATGATTCATCATCATTAGTTTATCATAAATGAATTGTAAGCACAACTATTATGTATTGTATTTAATATTCTAGCAATGGGTTTATATAAAAACAATCCAATGAAAGCATTCAAATTATTCTTACATAAATTCCCAAACCAATAAGCAAAGAATAACATAACAATCTTTATAGAGAAAAATCAATAATACATAATGAAGAGATGCCCAAATGTGTTCTTCGACCTTCATTTCTCCTATGAACCATAATATGAAAGATTAGCCCTTGATAGATCCCAAAGAAGTCAGGTTTTTCCTCCTTTCGTGTTCCAAAACTGATTCATGTTATATTTGGTAGCCCAAATGTCTATTTATAGTAAAAATTAGGTTTCTGGGAAGATGCACTATTAGAGTAGTGCTCTAAAGGCAATCACCTTTAGTACTTTTGTACTAACTTTATTTTGATTAATAAAGCGAAAAGCATTTTTCATTAATTTGATATTCGTTTATATATGAATTGATATTGATCTTAAATCGAATTAATGAAGTCTATGATACAAAACATAGTATGAAGGAAATCATGATGAGATCATGATAATGAGGTTCCTATCATATGCAATTATGTTAGTATCTAAATAATCCTTAGTCATAGGATTTGATCAAGAAGTGGATCTCACAAATTATAAGCATGAGATGTTTAGAGTTAACATATGGATGTTTACTAAGGGTAGTAAGTACATCGGATGACCCGCAATGAGATTGTCATATGGATGATCTATCGAATGTCAACGATTAACTCATCATAGTAATAGTGCAAATATCCTTAGACTTAAGGTACTTAAGGATATCTTGGATACTGACCCTGTGCTTTGACACCATTCCTTGTTACCTTAAGACGAGGCCACTCTTAGCATGGTGATTGGGTACAACTATTGGTATTCGAAGGTAATTGGGTAGCTAATAGAAAATTCACCACTTATGATAGAAAGAGATGATAACCATGGCTTATTGTCGGGGGTCATTACTAAGGAGTCTCTGGTCAAAGCAGTTACATGTCATGAAGAGAGTCTTCAATGACACATAGAGTAATGAGATCCCAGGACAAGAACTAACATCACTTGGACTAGATGTGACATAGTCGGCCTAATGGGAGTTGACAAATAGCCCATACTCTGAACCAAGTAGGGCATAATATGGTGAAAGGACGACTTGCACGGTAATTATCTATAGAAAGGTACGTAAGTTAGATAATTAACTATCAAAGAGTTCACGTACTAATCCACTTATATTCCTATAAATTGGCATCATGAACACCTTTATGATTTGTTTGAATTAAGAGTTAATTCAAACGACATGAAATCATCCATGATTTGCTCGAATTAAGAGTTAATTCAAGTGCTTAAAATAACCTTGAACCTAAGGGTCACACATATAAAATATCGGATAAAAAACATAGTGTGTACAGTTGGTTTTAAGTAGGCCACAATCGTGACCGAAGGCACGACTTAGGTATATAAGTGAGTTCTTCACTTATGTACAAAAAGTCTAACTATTTCTTACACACTTAAGTGAGAGGATAAGGGCTCTAGAAGAGTTCTTGAGTGAGAGAGAGGTGTCTTGAGTCTTGTTCATGCAATTTATGCAATTGCTGCATGAATCAAAGTACATGCAACAACAGTCTTGATCTTTCTTTTCATTTTGAGCATCTACTTGAACTCATCTAATTTGGTGCTCAAATTACCCTTACACACTTTTTCTTCTTCATCTTTGCATGTTCTTGGGTGCTCAAGGAGGGGTTTGGTGTTTGTAACAACTCAAACAAGAAAGGAGGAGAAACAAAAGGTAAAAGGCTTTATATTTCATGTTCTTTTACATGTCTATGCATGCATATGTGATTCTGGCTTTTACTGTTGTCATGTGGTCAAAATCAAGATTCTGACACTTCTATTGCAATCTCAAGCATGTGATACATACGTCTATGGCAAATCAAACAGTGGTATCAAAGCAAGTTTATGCACGTATTAGATGATGTATTGAACATGTGCAAAGTGTTTACTTAGTTATGACTAACATGCTTGTTGATTTAGAATAATTCCTGTAACTTATAGAAAATTTTTTTTTCTTATTTATTTTCTTAAAAATGTTTATAAGATGTTATATCATGTTTTTGTCAAAGGAAATTGCAATAGAATGTCATTTTCTATTTTATTTCGAATTAATATCCAGATTGTTCATATCTTGGTTTCTAGGAATTTCTAGAAAATTGAATGCATGTGATAATTTTGAAATTTTCATAATATTTCTAAAAAATTCTTTGATGGACCCCATTTCTGGAGCCCAACTATCTGAAATATCAAAAGACGTGAATATAATATCCTATAAAGTTATTTCCATAGGATCCCTCTAGCCAAAACCAGTTCCAACAATGAAATCACAAATTGACTTCTTTATAAAAATTGTAGCTCCATGTCTCTATTTTATTTTGAAACAATAATCGTCTCACTCGGATTTCTACAAGTCAAGATATGATTAAAAAAATAAAGTATGTTCAGTAAAACAACCAATTCATACTCTTTCGGTCGTTTCTCTCACTTTCTCTCCATTAATATTTTTCGAATAAACCCTAATGGATTCCAAAATTTTATGGAGAGGTAAAGAAATATGTTAGGAATCTATTGGTTTAATAATCACTTTATTTGGAGGTTGGACGAAGAAGTTATTTCCAAAAGAGTTAACCACGATTATGATCTCAATCATATTGTACCTATCTTAGGACAATTGGCATAACTACCACTAGATATATCGGATTGTGGTCATTTTAGGATGTTTTTGAAAATAACTCTGAGATATACAACTTTCGTGTGGACTTGAAGAAAAATTTTATCATCTAGAGGGTTAAAATCGCTTCGTCTGATGCTTTGTCTGGTACCTATGCTTTGTCTAAAGGCCATATCTTTTGCATCTGAGGTCCAAAAATTCCAAACTTTATATCGTTAGAAAGCTAAGAAAAAGATCTACAAGAAAAATTTCTCCATTTATAGGGTCAAAATAAGACAATCTTGTCTCAAATGAAGTAATTAGGTCTGAAATGGATCAGATGAATTAGTCTAAAATGATCCAGACTAAAACGATCCAATCTAAGACAATCACAACTAAGACGATCCCGACTAAGACGATGCAGAATAAGATGATTTAGAATAAGATGATTCAGATGAAGATGATCTTGAATAAGACGATCCTGACTAAGATGATTCAGACTAAGACAATTCAGACTAAGACAATTCAGACTAAGACGATTCAGACTAAACAACCGAACATACCAGGCTCCCTTCAAGCATCTCCAATGATTCCTACATCCACACTAACATCAATTTCAGTAATAATCTTCCCAATTTCACTTCTTCTAATGCAATGTTCCTCCTTAAACATTCAATTACCAAATTGAATTCATTAAATGTTAGGCCTCAAATTGTTTTATTGGTTTTATTAAGCATGATTTGAATAAATTTTGTGGTCTTGTTAGATAAATCATTTTATTTGGAGTTTAATTATTATGTCAAGTTTGGGAGGATTTATTTCACAGATTGATGGAATTAAAGTATTAATTTTGTTAGGTAATATAAGGGCATTTTTGGAAGATCACTAAAGGTTAAAAGGCTACGGCTTTACATGGAAGGGCATAATGGAATTTTCTCATTCATTTAGGGTATTAGTGAAAAGAAGCAATTGCAGTCTTGCATTTTAGAGAAGCAAAATTGTGAATGAAAGAAGTAAAGGAGAAAAAAAAAGAGAAGAGTTATTAGGAGATTTTTGAAGAGCTTAAAGAATTTGAGGCTAAAACAAGTAAGTATGAGCATTAACCCTTCTTGATTGTTAGATGAAGCATATTTAGGGATGGTTAGAAGTGAAAATAAAGTGAATATGTGTAGGTAGTTGTTGATGAATGGTTTATGTAAATGCTTTAGGTGTTTGGTTAATGATCAAAAGTAGATTATGAATTTGTTGTGAATGATTTTGGGTTGGATGAAGTTGAAAATGAAGTAGAACAGGTGGTTTAGGGTTAACATTGGTTTCTATAAAAGGTGGAAAGTTAAAACTGGAAAAAGTCACAGAACACCTCTTCGAAGTATGTTTCTGGACAAGTCCGCAGCTCACTTAATTTTTCCTGCACAAACATGCTTTGGTATTTTGGGCATAACTTTTGGTGTAGTTATCCAAATGCACTGATTTTTAATTTGTTGTAACCTAAAGAAATATGGATACAAAATGTATGAAGGAATCGAGTCTAAATTCAGTCTCTAGGCATTTCAATTTCAGGATGGAAGCTGAACATAGAATTTTGTTTTAGAATGAGAAATAGCTTAAATTATTGAGGTATGACTTTCTGATTTCTAAACCAAATTGAATAGAATTTTGGTTATTGTTAAAGGAAATCAAGAAGGTGATCAAGAGGAGCAAGAGCAAAGACATCTCTAAGCAAGTTTATAAGCAAGGATTTCAAGGTGGGTTATACTTTTATAATTAAGTAATAAGCCCCTAATGTTTCTTCCAAACCAAGAAAGTTTGACATGTTTTCAATTGTGTTATAAATGTGCTGTTAAGGCTTCTTGAATGCTTTAATAATGTGCCACATGTTTGTATATGAATTGTGCTATTGGTTTATGAAATGAATGATGAAAATGATTTTTAAAAGGAAATTTATTTTTGAAACGATATTATGGTTATGAAATCAAGTTTCGGAAAAATGTCATTGAGGCAATATGTTTATGAGTTGTGAAATGCATGATTATATGGGTTTGTGGTGGTCCCCTAAGTTAAGTCAAGTTCACTTTAACAAAAGGTTTCTCCTGCCTGCCCGCTAGTTGTTGGACCCCGTTTCTGGAGCCCAACGATTCGTGCTCTGATACCACATCTGTTGGACCCTGTTTCCGGAGCCCAACGTTCGGAGTCATTATAAGACGTGAGCACATTACCTTGTAGGGTCCTTTTTAATAGAACCTCATTAGCCAATTTTTCGGAGTCTAACTCGAGGATCATGAAACGTGAGCGCAGCACTCTGAAAAGTTCTTATAACATCCCGACATTCATAATTGAGTGCTTGATAAATGACAATTCATTCTTATGTTCGCATTTTCAATCGTCACCTAAAACATATCACTCGATTTATCTCTTATTTTCATAACCAACTAAGTACATTTCAAGTTCCATTCAAGCCTAAATGTACCATAGATAAGCAATGATAAGCCCACAACTTATAAAATGTACAAGATTTGGGACAAAAAAACATAACTTTCACTAGAGATGTCGGATTGAGACCATTTAAGTACAGTTTCGAAGAGAACTTTGATTTCTACAACTTCTGTGAAGACCCTAAAGAGAGATTTTGCCATCTAGAGGGTCAAAATTGTCTCGAGAAGGTCCGCCTAATAGACATATGTCCCTCCAAACGAACATGAACTGAGCTGGGGACATTTTTGGACCAGAAAAGGTCTGCCTAGCAGACATAAAGTCCCTCCAAAGGGACATGCACTGAGCAGAAACACTGAAACACCCAAGAAGGTCCGCCCAACGAACATCAAATCCGTTTAATGAACAGTTACGGGTTAAATTCAAGACTTCTAACTCTTCAATCATATCTAACACCTCTCATGCATATCCTATCATTCCTAACTCATTTTTCTCATCATTTTCACTTCCATTTCAATTCAAAACCTCCACAAAACACATCATATAAGATCATTGATCATAACCAACAAAACATCATTCATACTTAAACATATTCATCCTCAATTATTGATCATGTCAAAGAATTCAACACATATTCAACTCCTTTTATCACTTCATTTCCTCTCCAACTCATCACACTAATTCTTCCCCTTAAGAGATCACATTTTCTCATTCTATTAGATCGAAATAGAAGAGCTGTAAAATGTCCTGCATACATCCTATGCAGCATCACTAACTTGTAACAATCATAACTTTCAAGTCCGATTTCCAAAATTTACAAACTTTATATCATTAGAAAGCTAAGAGAATGAACTACAAATTCTAAAAAGACAATCTTGTCCAAATCAGCCTAGATCAGTACAGTTTTCTCCTGAAGTCAAATCACAAATTTCTACCCCTATGAATGCTTGAAATTTGCAATGTATAACTTGGAAAGTCATGAGCATAACCATTCAACTACCAACTTTACTTCATTAAACTCCTTAA
>JANQBM010000004.1:26374608-26384961 GCA_025594535.1 Erythroxylum domingense
ATAGTGGCTTCCTTTTCACCCGAAAAAAAATAAATTTGGCTACCTGACGAGTAACCATTAAAATTACTAGGGTTCCCCAAGCACTCTCCTCCTCTAATTTGATATAAATCATATGCTTTTAGAAAGTGATAAGATGGTGCCGCTCCATCAAGCAAAGATATAACTCATTTGTTGAAAGGTAAAAAGGAAGTAAAATTGTAGAGGGTGAAAGAAAAAGATGATAAAGTGAAAAGGCAGTCTAAGGTGAAGGCTTCTTCCATTTAGAGATTAAAAAAGGTGATAAAGAAACCGATATAAGTTTGAACAAAATAAATTTTAGTTAATGAAGAAGAAAAAATAAATAAAAACACAATATGGAGAAATGTATGATAAAATAAAATGTTTCAAACTAAGATAAAATTTGCTATAATAAAATAAAAATATGTAACAGAGACTAATCTAGTAGTATAATGTGAACGAAGAAAAAGACTAAGAAAGTTGAAACAGGAGTTTACAAGTAATCAATGCCCACTTTCGTGTTCCAGATAATGCATTGATCTTTATAAAAGTCAGTAGCGACAAATTCCCTTCTGAATTTCAATTTGAAGTTCTCAAGATAATGAAATTTTTGTGATGTTAAAGCAGCAACATCTTTAACGTTTACAGAAGAGATGCTTAAGGAAGTTTTTATCCTCTTATAGGTTGTTTTTTTTTAATTTTATTTTACTCTTTGAGATTTTTATTTTAAACTCATACAAATTTAAGGTTACGAAAATCGAAGAACCGAAAAAGGTTATTCTTTTTGGAAAATGCGTCACAAAGCATGAAAAGTAGTGCTGTCTTTTGATATTTATCTTAGGAAAGATTTTGCTTTTGCCTTCTAAAGCAGAAAAGTTGCTTCTCCTTTGCACAAGCGCAACCCTTGCGGTAATGGGTCACACATACCTAATAATCTTACTTTGCACATTTTCCGAACATTCATGTCCAGTAAAAAAATAGCAGGAGCCCATTTTGCTAGGTTATTTCACCTTTTTTCTATTTCCAGCCCTTACAAGTAAAGTAACATTAAGTAGGAATGAAATACCAGGTTTTTATGAATATTATTATATCATATAGTTCGAAGTCAACAAAATTATGTTTAACTTAATGAAAAATAGACTAAATTAAATAATATTTTTTTAATTATATCCTTATATTCACTCTCCACTTCTTCCATAGTATTTCTTAAAATTAGAATATTGTGTCATATTCTGTATTCCAATCTTATTATCTATTTTTATAAAGTGAAAACACAATAATATTCTTTTTACATTAGCCAAGAAATTCATTTTGGATCAAATGATGCGTTTGCTTGCTGCACGCAATTTGGGTTTTAATTACCTTCCTATCACTTAAACAAATCCCAGAGAATAGGTGAGATATTTATCATCGAGTTACTCTTATTTTTGTACCTTACATCTCCTTTTTCATTTTAAACATAAAAATTACTACATATGCTTATTATTTCTTAAAATGACATTCATATGAGAAGTGTTTGTTTTAAAACTAAACATTATTATCAAAGTTTTCAATATGATGAAGATTATGATTTTTTACTATTTTAAATTTTAAGCTTATTTAGAATAAAGAGTTCAAACAAGTCTAACAAAATCTATCACTCAATTATATAAAATGTGTTATAGGATAACATATAATTTTTCTTTTAACATCTTATTGTATTAAGTAAAAACTTGAATTATTATTTATTAATTTGAAAGAAAGTGATAGACTACTCTATAAACCTTTAATTAAGTTGGATATACATATTTATACATAATGCGATGTAACTTCACTATGTTTCATCCAATAACTAAATTTAAAAAATAAGTTAACTATATATGTTTGAAAACTATGGCTATTTGTTGTAGACTGAATTTGAAGCATATATGTGTTGGATTGGCATCATGTTTGCAGACTTATAAAAATAATTGTTAAAAGTATATACAAAAATTTGATCAGTGCCAGCAAGGACAAAAAGGGCACTTCCCAAAGCCTAGATTTATAGCAGTCCACCGATTAAAAAATTGAAAATTAAAAAGTTAATGAATTTATTTTATGCAAGTTATATACACACATGCACATTAGAGCAAAAAAAAAAAATTGATATCAATTTGTTACAGATATATGCTAAAATTTTTATTAACAACAATATATTTTATTAATATAATATTAAAATATATCATATTGATTTTTATTTTTATTTTATATTTATATCGTTATTTATATTCATTAAGGCGCCCTTCTTTTTACTTCACGTCACGCTTATAGAATGTTAGGAGCGAGCCTATTTTTGACAAAGATATTCTAGCACTCAAAATTAGTGAGAACTGAAAGTAATTATGACAGTGGTTATCAAAACTTATCTTGAGTTATGCTTTCGTTAAAGAAATATTTTTTTAATCCAACTTTTACTATAAAGTTATCTTGATTAGGATGCTACATCTTTATGTGAACGAATTTTTATCTTGATTATTTTTTTAGATAATTGAACCTTTTACAGCGTTTGAAATCCACAAATTTGTAGGAAGATGATAAATATTACTAAATAAATCAAAGTCGTTCGAAAGATATTACTATTGATCACAATAATTTTAGAATTTTTTTGCTTTATTAAAAAAGAAAAATGCTACAAAACTCAAATATAATTATGGAAATAAGTTCTAAAATTTTGTATGGTTAATTAAAATGTTTAAAACCAAATAATTTGGAATGCATTTCCAAATGAATTGAATTTCATCACAGAATTCAGGTTAAATGAATTATTATGATTGAAAGAATATGCTTAATAGTATAAAGATGATGGATTGATTTTTTAACAATTGAATGAAATTGGAAGATATGTAATTATTTAACAGATATGTAAATATAGACCTATTTTTTATAACCTATATAAGATAAAGATACAGTAACTAAAAAGTCTAAAATGTCCTAGATAAGAAAGCTCCTTTTATCTAATTTATTATTTAATTTAAAATTATGGTTTTAAATTAAGTTTCAATGAATTATGCCAAATTTGTAGCATTCTATAACTTTTTGGTGCTACAAATATCTTATATATGAAACTACAATTTAATCCTATAAAATTTTATAGGATCCATCATTTAGAAACAATCTCTTTGTTACTTAGAGATAAGGCTACTTCTCTAGATTTTGCGTGTCAGCGATATTTATACTGAGTGTTATTGTTATAGGATTTTTAGTAACTTGACATAAAAAATAAAGCATCGATTGTTTTCTTTATTTATATGAAACAATTGATAATAATATATATTAGAAAATATCAGATAAAAGCATATTCAACATTCACATTAATGGGTTGTAATTTATCTTGATGTAAAAAAAGTAATTAGTCAATAATAATAGAGATATGTTCTATCTGTAAACCTTATTAGATCCGAGTTTTGTTATTTGATTATGAATTATTAACTGTTTAAGCAGTTTACTCAGAGCACCTAATTTATGAATTATCATGTGTACTCAATAAATATTTTTAAAAATAACAATTACAAATTCAATGGATATAAATAAAGACGTGTTTAGACGCAAAGCAAACAATTGATCTTCCATTTCTAATATTTGGTATTCCGAGAGGATTTCAATAAACAATTGTTTGGTATTCTCTCATTATTTTCTTCTCTTTCATTCATAAATACTAAACTTTTATATTTAGTAAATGAATTCATTAAGATAATGATATTTAAACGATATATCATATAATTTAAACTAGAAAATAAGTTACGAGAAAAAAGTTGTTCAAAATTAAAAAAAAGTTATAACTCCATTATTTTATTTAAAAGTTTTATATTGTATTTAAAATATAAGTAATCATCATATTAATGTGGTAATTCGTGATGCACCTAGTAATTTTGTTTAATATGTCTTAGATTTATCTCGTAATAAGGTCTCATTGATGTTGATCTATTCTTACCTTAAATGGATACTATTTGAGGAAAACTTTTGTGATGTATAAAAGAAGGCTAGAAATTGGCTTTCTGCCTTGGTTAAGATGTCAGGTAGAGGTGAAATCAAAATTAGTTTATTTGAATTTAAATTTGAATATAAGATGTAAGGTAGAGGTGAAATCAAAATTAGTTTGATTGAATTTAAATTTGAATATTCAAATTTAATCAAACTTAAATTTAAATTTATTGAGCATATAATATCCATCCATTTAATAAATAGGACAGGAAGAAATTGAATGGATGGATGTTGTGGGAATAAGGTAGGCATAGAATTGTTGGCACAGGTAATCTGTTCCTGTAAGTAACGACAGAAAGAAATTGGATGAATGGATGTTGTAGGAATAAGGTAGGCACAGAGTTGTTGGCACTGCTCCTGCAAGTACTACCTAAGTGGGTGAGCCCTTTTCTCTATTCTTTTCCCTCGTATCCTCTGTGAGAAAAAAGACAAATCAAGATTTACCCCCTCCAATCTCCTTTTACAAAATTAAATCTAGAATTCCGCAAGTCTAATGTTTACTAGTGTTCAAAAAGTATACAATTTGAGACCATAAAACATCCATATTTCAGTTTACTAACCCCAGTTCTATTAATTAAAAGGTTCAAAAGGACATGTACGTTGCACCACGAAAAGCCTAAGGTAATTTACCGGGAAAAGTTAGTGCTCTTCATGCTCTATCGTTTATAGTATTATAATGTAGCTTATTCGTGCATCATGGGATGGACATGCCTTACCTTCTTAATTTAAGAAGCAGCTTCATTACTTTCTTCTCTTGTATGGTTCTGCTTTTCAAGGACTCCTTTTCGGCCTTTATGGACAATCAAGCACAATATATATCTGTATTGGGTTAATTACGGCTTACTCCTTTATAATTGTATTATTTAAACAACGTTTGTAGCTTTAATTTCAATAAAAATATTCTTTTCATTTTAATAATTAGTTAAATAATTCTACATGATATTTCATTGTATCATTTTCTAAAATTATAGATATAATACTATCACAAAACATAAGACATAACTAATCTAGACTCAATTTAAACATGATTGATTGAAACTATAGCTCAATTACAAGTAATCATACTGTAAGAATCTGTTCAATGGATTGTAAATATAGGAGGGTTTTCAGATAACAGTAAGTTCATGGGAAGAGCATAATATCATTAACATTCTATATTTTTATCAACGGGGTTATAAACCTTCATATGCACGGTAGATAATCATCTCACCGGAATTAATGTACTAATTGGTTATGCATCTCTATGAGCGTGGCAAGAAGAGAAAATAGTAGGGGAAACTTGAGCGGGGGGATGAGATGGTCTATACATGAAACCGAGTATAGACGGCAAGGAACCATTACGTTGAAGTTTAATAAAAATTAAAGGAAGGGAACTAGAACATAAGTGGAGAACAGGGGACTGGAAAACGTTTGCTTAATTAGGTATTTCATATAAATTACGTGAAGAAAGAGGACATTTTGCAATTGAACTAGGACCAAATGCTCTGTGCAGTGTATCCAGTTCAATAATCAAGGAAAGCAGTGGGTTATGACATACAATGTGATGGTACAGGAAAAACCAACTCCTAGAAATTTAATGAAATTAGAAGAACTTTCCTATCATAAAGGGGAAGAGAAGAAGAAAAAGAAAATGGGGAGGCACTAATTACTGAGACATATTCATACTTGTTGAATTTTGAATGTAATTTGCCTATCGACATATTCAAAAAGGCCAATGTCGTGGATTGATTCATCTTCTGCACTACGATCATCATCAATGGAGATGTTCAAATCCAGTGAGACAAAAGGTCTTGTCTCATCCATGAAAGCACCAGAAACCTTGTCTTCCTTGGATGATCTGTCTGTTTTCTGATTGATAGGTAAACAAGCCCTTGATCGCGAGCTAAAGCTTTCACAACTCAATATGGCGATAGCATCACTAAGACCAACTTCTTCGCCATTGGAGCTGACAATTCTTCCACTCTCAAACGCTTTCTTGAAGCCTATTTGGGAGCAGTAATCTGCTTGCTCAACATCTTCCAATAGGAACACCCTATGCGGATTACTGGACACTGCCTCAGCGAATCTCTCGATAAAGCTGCAACTTTGATCATCCCTTGATCTTTTGTTTCTACAATCTTCTCTCGAGTCTGCTCTTGGAGACGAGAAGTTGCTTAAAGGAATTGAGACATAGTTGCTGTGTGAGCCAAAAACAAGTTTAGCCAATTCTTTAGCTATCTTTTCTTTGGCGTCCACGTCCACTCCTTGAAATAATAGCCATGTTTCTTCTTTGGCTTCCTTACTTCTCACCTTTCCCTTTCTTCTCAACATACCGGACCTGCATTGCAAGATCGTGCTCGCTATTTCAGGGATTATATCTCTCTGCCAAGGAACCTTGTCTTCTAGTGCGTTGCATAAGACTTTGAGGTTCTCAGCATTTAGTTCCTTGAATTGGTGGAGTTTCTCCTTCTCCATGACATCAGCAGAGGAAGTTGAATTTAGAGCAGATTTAGGATCTAACGCGAAAGGAAGCCGTTTCAAATCGTCTTTATGCTCTGGAATGTACAATCTTAAACTGGGATCTATCATACTCTCGCTAGTATTGGTGTCTGAGCTGATCCAGAAGGGGTGGTCCCTCCATGATTGCTTGGCTTCAAGCATTGGCCAATCGAGTTGGTTTTGGTGCAAATTGGTGAATTGTTGCTCATACGAGAAGCCAGAAGTAGAAGAAGAAGCAACTGTGAGGGCTTTCTCGGATGAACTGGGCCGTTGGTGGATTGAACTGCAAATTGAGTTCCACCTTCCGCAGAGATCTTTGATTGAGACACAATCCTAGGAGAGGAAAGCAGTCTATGGCAGTTTATACTTTATACATTGTTGAATCGTTTATAAGTTGGCAATGTAGCCTTAAGAGAGTTGTGCAATTGCTTGTTAATAAGCCTTACCTTATCATCGTCAGTGCTATGAAAGTTGCTCTCAACTTGATATTGCTGAAGCCAGACAGGAAGGGTAGAACTTGTGTAGTCACTTCTGGAAGTACTACTACTCCGGAAGCTACGAGTTTCAATCTCAAACTTCGGCGAACAGTCAGAACAGCAAGTTAGCTGTTTCTCTTCATCATTTTCAAGTATAATCCAGCCAGACCTTTTTTCAGCTTTTCTGCTAGTTGACTGACTTTCAAGGTCACTGATATTAGAAGTAGATAAGTTGAAGAATGACGACGTTTAGCAACTTCATTGAACTTTCTAAACATCAACTTGATGATGCATATTTGCAAAAGCCACCAAGGAAAATGAAAATAAAATTGGTAGTCTTTACTCGAACTCTTTTTTTCTTTTTTAACGAAAAAAGACTCAAATTAGTCAAGGATCATGCCATTGAGTTAAAGACCTTCTCACACATCTTAGTTTACAATTTCTCTAAAACCATGACTGCATTCTACATAAGTTCTCTTTGCACTTTTTAAGATAGTAAGAGTACGGTTAAATGGTTAGCTTATATTTTAAGCAAGACAAAATAAAAGTTTAAAGTGAAAAAGAAAATAAAGACTTTGTTCGGAGTCCTTCAAACTGTTAAACACGTAGATCCTTTTGTCTAATAAAGAAATATATACGCGTTTCACGGTGCAGAAGCAACCATTGAATTGGTGCTAAAAAAATTGTAAATCAAACATAACCCCCAGTTTACCTGTCTGTGATGAGACTCAAGCTCAGGCTGTCAGCAGGAATGGTAATTTGATGAATACCCCAAAGACTCTCGAGTGATGGATATCGTGATTTACACTTCAAATATGTTTGGAAGGTGGCAATTCCCATGAGCCAAATTCTTCCATTGTTATCTCCTTCTCCAGAGGCCAATTTTCCAAGCTCCATGATCATTTGCTCCATAGGACAGAAATAAGGGCTTCTTTTGTCACTTGAACTACTAAACCTATACTCAGTAACCCATTTAAGATCTCCTAAATTTAGGACGATGCCCTTGCCCATGTAGTTTCTCACATGTACCGTAAGTTCTTCGAGTTTCTGTTCGACTTCGACCCTAGATAGGTGTCTAAAATAAGATCCTGAAAGTGTTAAGAACTTAACTTCCCTCAAATCTTCGGGAACGTCTCCCTTGAGAATCTTGTCGATCACTCCTTGAACTACACTCTCTATCGCACTAAGACGCTCTCCTACCACTACAATACTTCTTCTTCTCTTTTCCATTAAATTGTCTATAACGTTCCCAATGTCCTCATCTCTAATTGGTTCTAAAATCTTTGGTTTACTCGCCTTAACTCCAGCTAAATTCAAAGAAGGCTGGGATTGATGAGAAAGGTCTATAAAATTGCTTTCTTCTGCCTTGCTAATCACAGAAGACGGAGTACTTTGAGAACACATTTCTGAAGAAACAGCTTGCTCAACATTGCTTTTCACATGGTTGCTAGAGAAACCAGCTTCTCTCATTACTCTACTAACACTAGGATCATCCAAAATAGATATAATAAGCTGTTCTAAGTCTATCTTCACAGCTAGGAGAGGCTGTTGTTGGTTCTCAATAGAACCACGCCGTTGATGAGCCTGAGCACGCTTCAAAGCTGCAACCAAAGCGTTAGAGATGGAAGGGTATTGAAGATAGTGAGTACCCAAAATGGGACTGGCCGTGGAGGCTGGAAGGCGATTAAGCGCTACGTTGAAACAAAGCTCTAGTGCTTTGCACTGAAGAGGATGAGAGTGTGACTGCAGACAAGCAGTTCTCAGAATGCCTGAGGAAGCTGCGAGCATGGTGTTTGCTACATGGAGAGGAGTGACTTGCGCGTGGCCTCGTCGTCGAGCGAGAGTTTCAGCTTGTTTCACGACACTAGCTGCCTCTGCCGTTAGAGCTTCCTGCACTGTGCCAACTCCTGCTCTCATCTTCTACTCGAATTGATTATTCTGAAAAAGAAGTGAAAGGGAAACTTAAATTGGTCTAAGATAAAGGAAGGAAAACTAGTGCAGATGTGGGCTTCTTAGCTTTGTGGAGGATGAATGAAAGATTGTGATGCAGGAGCTGAGTGGTTTAATTTGACTTTTTAGCCATATACCCCCCGTAATCCTCTATCTGTTTATATATCTATGTCCAATTAAATATATATATATTTAAGGCAGTTCATGGTCTCGAGGCTAAAAGATTTTTGTAGCGAAATAAGATGGGCTATGCTTTTCTTGCAAGTCAGGTAAAATTTTGGGGTGGAAAGTGGAATGCTTGTGGTGACAAGCAGGACGAATGCACGAGTATCTAACCCAACTCAGTCTTTGTTCTCTTAATTTTGTAGAAATATATATATATTAGATTACATAAATTAAGATTCTAAACTAAAACCATACAACAAAGTCTTACTTTACTGGTAATTTTTTAATCTGACAAGGAATAATTCAGCTAATCGACGTCAAAATTAAATGAAAAATTTATAGCCTATAACTAAGCCTTGTGTGCGCTTTTGTCTTAGAAAATTGGTGGCCACAGAGGATGAACGTTTTTCACCATCCTCCAGAGAGAATGCGGAATCGGGAACTGTGTACGATTTCTTGATGGACTCGAGGACAAGGAATAAAGTGTTTCCATTTAGTATGTCTCTTTATATGCTTACAAATATTACACAAACTTATGCTTTTATCTTTATACATTAAATTAAACTATATTTAATATAAATTAATTATTTAAAATTATTAATTTAAGTCCAATTTAATCGACTTAAGAACTAATTTAATTTTTCATGTTAATAATATATGATTAATTTATATTACACATGCTTTATCGTTTTTTAACTTAAATTTAAGATAATGAATTTTTCAAAAAACTAAAAATTTAAAAATTAGAGATTTTTTTATTTTTATAATGTCTAAAAGTTAGAAAATTTTTAGAAGATGTTTATGGCCCCGTTTGGTGACTTGCCAATCAGCTATTTCTTTAGCTGATTAGCAAGAGTCGACTGTTTGACTCTTCAAACAGCTATAAATGTTGTTTGGAGAGTAGTTAAAATGTTAGCTGAAAGTCTTCAAACAGCTAAAACAGAAAACGCTTCTCCATAGGAGCGCTTTCATAAATAAGCTAATTATTTAACTTTTAAAATTCAATTATACCCTTTTCTATATAATAAAAGAGAGAACAATTTTATAACTTTTTTACAACTTTTTTTGCTAACATAAAATGTAGAAATATAAATTTTATTTACTAATAAAAATAATTAAAAATTAGTTATAAAATATATATTATAAATAAAATATGAGTAATTTATTGTCTTATATATTAGTATTATTATGTAATAAATAAAAATTGAATGAAATTTTATTTTATTATCATACTGATTATTAATTATTAATAAAATTAATATATTTTATTTTATTATCATATTAATTA
>JANQBM010000004.1:26460719-26475706 GCA_025594535.1 Erythroxylum domingense
TGTCTATGAAAAGCAAGTTTTCAAGAATTGTCATTTTGGGCAACAAGTTTACAAGTCATGAATTATGTGTTATGTGGGTTTATGGTGGTCCCCTAAGTTCCGTCACATGCACGTTGACCAAGTAAAGGCTTCTCCCGCCTGCCCGCTAGTGGCATGGAGCTCCTTTATAGACTCTCCTAAGTTACACAAGACCCTTCTGGGAATTGTGTAGTATGTTCTGTTTTGGATCCACCGAACCATTCTGATGTGCTTATGTGCTCATGATCTGTTTGAAAAGATGGATGCATACATGATTTGTACTATTGAGAATTGTTTGACAAATTGAGAATTTCATGAAATAAGTATTTTTATGATTTTTAAATGCAGAATTACTGTGGTTGTGAAAAGGTTAAATGAAAATGAGTTTTTTTAAAAAGAGTTTTTGCTTGTTTCTCGATTATAGACTTGTTACCCACGAGCTTCAAACTCACCCCCTCCCATTCCATCCCATCTTTAGGTAAAGAACATGAGATCCAGTGAAAAAGGGTCAAGGCATCGCTTCAAGTTACATATTTTTGTATTTTAAGCTAGATCAAGTATTATTGTTCAAGTATCTTATGTATTTTGGGATTATGAGATATGAATGTATTGTGATTTGAAATGCCATTATGACTATGTAAAAACTCTTTTCTTTTGGTGTTAATGAATTATGAATTATGTATGGATGCCACTGAGTGGAAATGTGAATTTGTGTATGGATAAGGTTGAGTTGAAATTAGGGATACTTGAGGAAGTAATTAATTTGAGATGATGAATTTTTGAACATGAATTGTGGTTACATATAAGAAAGATGTGTTATGGTATAAAAGCATGAAGATGAATCAATAATGGTTAAGGTGTTTTTATTGGTTTAAGCTCACATTTTATGATATTCTGGATAGTTGGGCTCCGAAAACGGGGTCCAACAGCTGTGATATCAGAGCATCAGTTAGATTCCGAAAACGGGGTCTAACAACTTTCCTATTAGAATTCTTAGAAGTATCCAAACATGTGAATATCTTTACTTTTTATATATTTATTTTCCGAGGAATCAAATTTCAAATTTACTTTATGTTCCCGCCAACCAAATAGGCCCGTACTGTATAGTAATCTGAATGTATGATAGAATGAATTATGAAAGTATTGTTAATGTTGGTTCATGCTTTCTGATCCTACAGACATGAACAGAAAGGAGACAATATCTAAGGGGATGATAGTATTTGGTTGAAGAAAAACTGGATTCGAGGAGAGGTAAAGGACTTCATATGTCTACTTCTTTCTCAAAGGATTTGCATTTTAATTCTGCCTACAGAATAAAAATTTTATACGAAACATCTACCAATTAGGAGCGTAGTTGTGTTTGAGGGAAATCAAATATGAACTTTTTTGATTATATAAAGGAATAAATATTTTATTTCTTGGCTGATGTAGAGATTGTGGAGCTTGAGTACCTGTCTTATAACTCCACTTTTTAGTTGCAATTTCCATATCTTTTAATACACATTTTACATACTCTTTTAAGAGACTTAATGAAATGAAATAACTTCTACCTTCCCAGATCTGACAAATCTGACAAAGCTGGATTAGGCCAACAATGAACCCCACTTACTGAGACAATTAATGGCACTAAAAGGGAATCAATGACTGGAATTTTACTAATAACTCTTTATCAAACGTGAGATTTTCAATGGAAAAAGTGACCAGATATTGCTTTGATGACTGCACCAAATACTTCGATGCCATCATTCATTTAAAAAAGTTAATAAAATGAAATAATTACCATCTGTCCAGATGAAATGAAATAATAATCACGCACACCTCGATGCCTTCATTCATTTAAGGGAGTTGACATGAAAAAGTTGCGACCTTCACAAATGAAATGAAATAATGATTACGTATTTACTTCGATAGCAGTTAGAAGATACAGAAGCTTTAAGCAATCCACAAAAAGTCATTTATCAAACATGAGAGCTTGATGGACATAAAGAATGATAGCTAACGTTGGGAAAACAAACAAGATATCGCTTATTAAAGAAAAACAGTAAAGAGAATATGATAACCTGACGTAGCCGACCAGATTTAAATTTTAGTCGTTTATCAATCTAAAATTTACACTTCTAATAACCCTCAACGCATCCAACAATCAATGTACATCATATCCTCCCCTTCTCTCATCCTAAGGAATTAAATGATCAAAAAGACATCCAACAAGGATGTGTATATCATATCCTCATCTTCTCTCATTCCAAGGAATTAAATGATCAAAAAGAAGTTATGTTTCTATCAAAAGCCGTCTAAATAAGAAGAATGCATTTACTAATACTACAGACTTTTTATTCAGGTAGACTTAGTCATTCCACCGCCCATTTCCTTTCTCTCTCTCTCTCTCTATCTTAGAAATTTCATATAATCAAGAATTACATCTCTCTTCATCAGCGATAAAACCATTAGCTAAGAAAGCCTTTCTTTTTCTAATTCCTCTCCACCAAAACAATATCTCAAGAAAATAATAGTTCATGTGAGCTCAATGGTTAACAATAGCAATTCAAAAGTACTAGCGAATAAGGACTTGCTTGCACAGTTATCAAAAATTGTTGTTCGTAATGATTTACAGGTTATCCTGCTTCCTTACTTGAAGTTGACGGTGATATCTGTTCAACTTCCAATCTTTCTTTTTTCTTGTTGGCTGTAAATTTGCAACTTTTGTTTCAACTTCTTTTCTTTTTTCTCCTTTCTTTTGTTGTTGAATAGTTTGTGTTTGCTACAATTATCTCATTTTGCTTATGAATCTTTTTACCTTTTCTTTTTGGTTTCAAAATTATTTTGTAAACCTAAAGTAAAATGAGAATCTTAAATCAAAGATCAAACATTCCCTAAATTTAGTGCTTTAGTTTCGATATTTATCATTTTTTCCTTTTCCTTTTTAAGTTTCTTTTAAAAGTTGAAACTTTTTTTACCTACATTAATGTAAGCTTTGCACTTTGTGACAGAACTCTTATCTACCGATAGATTCCTTATCATTACCAACATCTATGGTGGATGCGAAGAAGAATAATACCTACGATCACCATGTCATCATGAGAACATCTCAACTACAAAACATAGATGTGTCTTATTTGAACAACTTCTAAGCACGTACGTTTGTGGAAGAAATCTCCCTGGAATTGAAACTCCAGGGACCTTCAACTTATATTCCAATCCATTTGCAGAGCCTTTGTACTCTTGATAAGGTCAAATCAGCTCTAAAAAGGGCAGAGAAACAATCCTACTTAAAAAAATGACCCTCTTTATCTCCAGCAACATCCTTGTCAGACCATAACCAAGAACAAGAATAACATGAACAAGTGCAAGGAAGTGAAATGGATGGCAGACGGACCATGTTTGCTGCTGGGTGTCCTGATTGTTGTATGTACGTTACGACTTTGAAGAATAATCCTAAATGCCCGTGTTGTAACTCTACCATTCCATCCCAATCATTGTTGGCCAAGAAGCCTCGACTTGATCTTATCGCAACAATCTGATTCCTTGGGGCTACAAGTTTTGTATGTTATAGACTATAAATTTTAGCACATCGAAATTATGCATTATATAATCAATTTAAGAAATCTTTATCTTTTTTGTGCGAATTTTAAGTAAATATATTTGAAGGTTTATAAGACTACCTATTTAAAGGTTCCAGTTTCTTCATCCATGTAATTCCTTTCTCACTAAATTTTTAACGTTTTTTATTACGTATTTAAAGCACAAACAAATCATCTGGATTTTCATTATTTCCTGGTTGCATTGGCTAGTTACGTGTAACTGTGAAGTTATTTTAAGTAGAAAGAAACAAACATGCAGACATGGATAATACCTATAAATTATTTGTTATATATTTATAGTATATTAGATACATGTGGAAGTATATTTAAGTAAAGAGGTAACATAAATAGTTAAAAAAACTAGGAGAAAAAAGTTAATGTTATAGTTACCAATTATATACAGATTCAACATATATCCAAATGAACTAGAAGCAAAGCAAACTGATTACGATGAAACCATTATAAGGTAAACACCAACAGAAATAATGGTACCTCGCAAATGCCTCCATTATTATTCATTTAAGAGAATTAATGAAATGAAATCACAGCCATCTTTTATTATACTTTATTGTTTGACTAATAATGAATCCAACTTGCTAAGTCAATAAATGCATTAAAAACAAACAACAAGAAAAATTTTACTCATGTATTTATTAAACGCGAAGCTTGATAGAGATAAAGAAAAATACTCAACCTTGGAAAAAGAGACCAGATATCCTCTACTTAATGGTAGGTGTTTCGATACACGATAAAATTTATGACTCGTCGCTCAGTTTAAACCGTCGTATGTAGATGAGTTAATAGCTGACAGGATTAGATAAGTTTTCATTTAAATTATAGGACATTATCAACTTTTTTATTGTTTATCGGTCAATTTTGTTCTCTACCCAGAATATATTTAAAGATATCGGTGGAGCTTCAAAACAAGAATTTTGAGCTTCATTTATCTACCGTTCATAAGTTCTTTCTTTTTTATTCATTCATCCTCATTATTTTGCCTAAAAGATATGAACAATTTGCTTTGCATTTTTTTCCTTATCAAATATATCTACAAAGTGATTCCATATTTTATCAATTTAGTTATTACATGTGTTTAGTGAAGTTCAAAAAAGAAATAATGTGTGTGATATTATATCCAGCATCTGTTAATCATTCATTCATTCTCATTATCTTGTATAAAAGATATGAACAAGCTATTCTGCATCTTTTTCTTAAGCATATCACTTTGCAACGATGAATGCAATTTTCCCATGTTAATGATTTCTGGCTTTGGCTTGGTTTATTTCTTTTTTCAAATTGGTTTTTTGTTTTTTTTGTAAGTATTGTTGTTCAACCTTGTATTTGCTTTGTGCTATTAGGGTATGTTTTACTTTTCTTTGATAAAATATTATATCAAGTTTTACTTTTTTTTTTGGTGCTTCGATATTTTAAGATGAAGTTTTTGTATGATAGTTTTTTCTTCAACTCTTCCAAATACCTTTGAGCACTCTCAACTCATGCATATGAAAATTTTTATTATTTCATTAAATAAGCTATTTTTTGCTCATATATTTGGACGCTATCTACGACTACTTTATAATATATTAACATTTCTAGGTGATATTCCTACTATTATTATTTTGTCAATTCACATAGAAAATATGATATAACATCGCACTTTCCATGTATGAAGGTTACATATTGTGCTGTTCTCTTAAGATTATTCCATCATTCATGGTATTGTATTTTTATCCTCTTTTTACAAAATTTTATTCCACGTAAAGACATAAAAAAGGAATCGTAGACTATACAATCACATGTACACATCCATGGTTTCAGGTAAATAGGAAACATCCCTTTCAAGATTATTCACAAGAAAAGAAAGAGTCCAACCACTAGTAATCATAAGAGGCCCATTTTTTAGCCTTTAACATACAACTTCAATCACAATATCATAGTATACAATGACTTAATACTAAATATATACAATTATTTTTTAAATACTAATCTATATTCAATTTAAAATACTTTTTTTATTCTATGATCATAATACATTTTTTTGCGCCTAAAATATATATATATATATATATATATATATATATATTTTAAGAATCTTAAAAAGTTTTCATGTCAAATTTTTAAAAATTTAGACTAATGCATGATACATTTTCAAACCATCTACTATTTCATTAAAAATTAAATTAACATTTAATGTCTTTTAAATGTACAAGAAATAAAGTTTAGACATCAAATGAAGCTTTTCTATAACAATTAAAATGTCATATAAAAGTCAAAAAATTAATATCCACTTATAAAAAAGAAAAGTTTTATTTTTTATTTAAAAGAGTTAAAATTTAGAATTATTTTTATAACGATTAAAATGTCATATAAAGCATTATAAACTTATCAAAAGCGTTGTATATATATATATGATATTTTTGTTGCAAAATTATTAATTTCTTTTAAATAGAAAATTTATATTCATTCGAATAACTAATCTCTGTAAATTTACGTTATATATTAAAATTTACCAACATAGTATAAAATTATTTAAACCTAAATTATCATTAACTACTTCAATTTATTTGCAAAATATTATTATTTAATATATAATTAAATTGTACGAATATATGTAAAATTTATTATATAATTATACATAGAAGAACAACAATTACATGTTAATAATCTTATCTTATTGTATTAATTTATCACTTTATTTTATATTTTAGCCCTTAAAATACAACTTCAATCACAATATCACAGTATACAATGGCTAAATATCAAATATATATAATTATTTTTAAATACTAATCTGTATTCAATTTAAAATAAATATATTTGTTTTTATTCTATGAGCATAATTCATTTTTTTGCACCTAAAATATATATAGACAATATTATATATACATATATTTACTTTTATGAATCTTAAAAAGTTTTCATGAAAATTTTTTTAAAATTAAGACTAATGCAAGATACATTATCAAACCATTTATTATTTCATTAATAATTAAATTAACATTTAATGTCTTTTAATTATACAAGAAATAAAGTTTAGAAGTCAAATGAAGCTTTTCTATAATAATTAAAATGTCATATAAAAGTCCAGAAATTAATATCCGCTTACAAAAAATGAAAAGTTTTATTTTTATTTAAAAGAGTTAAAATTTAAAATTATTGTTATGACGATTAAAATGTCATATAAAGTATTATAAACTTATCAAAAGCATTGTATAAATGATATTTTTGTTTCAAAATTATTAATTTCTTTTGAATAGAAAATTTATATTTATTCGAATAACTAATCTCCGTAAATTTACGTTATATATTAAAATTTACCAACATAGTATAAAATTATTTAAACTTAAATTATCATTAACTACTTCAATCACAATATCACAGTATACAATGACTAAATACCAAATATATAAATTTATTTTTTAATACTAATCTATATTCAATTTAAAATAAATATATTTTTTTCTATGATGATAATACATTTTTCGCGCCTAAAATATATGTAGACAATATTATATATACATATATTTATTTTTAAGAATCTTAAAAAGTTTTCATGTCAAATTTTTTAAAATTTAGACTAATGCATGATACAATATCAAACCATCTATTATTTCATTAAAAATTAAACTATTTTTAAAAATTAAATTAACATTTAATGTCTTTTAAATATACCAGAAATTAAATTTAGATGTCAAATGAAGCTTTTCTATAACAATTAAAATAACATATAAAAGTTAAGAAATTAATATTGACTTATAAAAAATGAATATTTTTATTTTTATTTGAAAGAGTTAAAATTTAAAATTATTGTTATGACAATTAAAATATCATATAAAGTACTGTAAACTTATCAAAAGTGTTGTGCATATGATGTTTTTGTTTCAAAATTATTAATTTCTTTTGAATAGAAATTTTATATTTATTCTAATAACTAATTTCCGTATATTTTCGTTATATATTAAAATTTAGCAACATAGTATCAAATTATTTAAACCTAAATTATCATTAACTATTTCAATTTATTTGCAAAATATTATTATTTAATATTTAATTAAATTGTACAGATATATATAAATTTTATTATATAATTAGACATTGAAGAACAACAATTACATGTCAATAATCTTATCTTATTATATTAATTTATCACTTTATTTTCTACAGGATCTTTTTAGCATGCATAGTTGTTAGTTGTTTCTGCCTTTGTTCTAGGTTTATATAGTTCTAGAGACGGATAGGAATGCCAAAAGGCAAAAAATGTATGCTAAAATGCCAAAAAATGAGAAACAAGCCCTTCTATAACGACGCTGAGAAGCTTATGCTGCAAAGAAAAGTAATGCTACTCTATCTTTTGTTGGTCGTAGAATGACAGAAAATTTTGATCGACCTGAGTTGTCTATAGGAGAATGTCGACATAAGCTAGTTCATGATCAGCCTGTTTATTCTACCATTGATAACATTACTATAGATGATCGACAATTTCTTCGTCCTTCCAGTAGTTAATTGGTGCAAAATCCATCTACTGATTCTTGCGCTGATCATGTCAGTGTATATCATTTTTCTTCCATACATCATAATTTGGATTGTCCAAATATATCTTCCTCTTTTGTTCTATCAATCTCATTGGCACCGGTTAAGGATCAAGGTGTAAAGCTTCTTAGATATATTCTTTGTAGTTTTGTATTATTATTGCTCCTCCTAGTAATCAATCATTTTTATAAATCTTTTTAAGGATAAACCATCATCATTCTCACTCAAAATTAACATGCCTGAAGAATTGTCCCGCTGAACCTCTACAACTTCCTTTCGTTCCCAACTGTGACCATTGTTGTGACAAAAGATTCTATTTAGAGCCCCCATCATTTTGTTGTTCATAAGGAGAGATTTCCATTGTGACTCCTCAAATGCCATAGGCTATAAAACGATTATTTATTGATGCTGATGAAGAGTCTGAACATTTCAGGAAGAATGTTCGTACATATAATAATAATGTGGCTTTTACTTCATATAGGTCTAGGTATGCAATTAAAAAAAACTAAGAAAAGTGTTTATACATTTCGTGTTCAAGGCTAATTTTATCATTTCCTTAACAGTTTATTTTCGACAATTGATGAAGTGTTTGGTATCCAACTCTATTTTTTTGATACTGATGAAGAACTTATAAGAAGGACAAAGAGTTGTGATAAACCTTGTGAGGATACGTTAAAACTGATTATGACAATCCTACAACATAATCCTTATGCTAAGTTCCTCAGGAGTCTTAGAGACATTTCGACACTTGACAATCATACAATAGTCTAGAGGTGTTATCATGGCCTCGATCAACGTGTATACAATCTCCTTATTGCATCATAAGTAGTTGCTATATGGATTGAGACGGATGATGAAAGGGTTGATCATTCTCCACAAATCCAAGTTAATAGTCATTCAGGCACAAGTTATAGAATCAAATCTTACGATGCCTATTATAATCCCCTTTAATATCCTCTTTTATTTCCTCGTGGTGAATATGGATGACATCGTGGAATTAAGAGGTTGTTTTCAAAGAGAATGGGAAACAATGCTCCAAATTAGGGACATCACATTAATTTCAGTTCTTTTACTGATCCATCTGATTTATTTAATATGAAGAATATAGGCATGTTTTTCTTATCCTACTTCATTTTTATGGTGTTGTCTAACCTTATGCTTTTATTTATTCAATTTGTTTGTATAATTTCTAGTTGGTGATCAAGAATACTGTGAAGAAGGAACTGTTTCTGCTAGAGATTATTATTGTTATAGGCTCCAAATAAGAGAACATGATGAGTCAATACTACTCCATAGTTTAAGGCTAATTCAGCAATTTGTTGTGGGTGCTTATATAAAGATTGAAACAGCTACACTTGATTTCCATAGAAAGAGACAAAATAAGCTAAGGACAAAGGTATTACAGCGTGTTTTGGACAGCATTGTCGTTGGTCAAACTGAAGGTTATCAAATTGGGCATCGATTTGTGCTCCTGGCTTCGTTTGTTGGTAATCCAAGGGATATGAAACGTTGTTATCTTAATGCAATGGTTCTAGTACAGAAGTATAGTAAACCTGCCATTTTCCTCACCTTGACTTGCAACCTAATGTGGAAGGAGATTTAAGACAACCTTGAGTTTCATGAAAAGCTACAAGATAGGCCTGATTTATTAGCGAGAGTTTTTAGAGTTAAATTTGAGATCCTTAAAAATGAACTGATCAAGAAATAGATTTTTGGAGAGGTTACCGCATGTGTTAATGTTATAGGGTTCCAAAGCATGGTTTCCCTCATGCTCATTTGTTGCTGATACTTAAACCGCATTCTAAATTACTTAATTCAGAATCTTATGACCAAATTATTTTTGCTGAAATACCAGACCTTGTTTAAAATTTACGGTTATATTCTCTTATCATTAAACATATGATTCATGGGCCTTGTGGTCATATGAATAAAGACAGCCCTTATATGAGAAATGGTGTGTATAAGAACCATTATCCTAAAAATTTTGCTCCTTTTACTATCCATAGTGAGGACAATTATACATTTTATAGAAGAAGAGATGATGGCCAAAAAGTGAAGATTGCTAGGCATGAGGTGGACAATAGATGGGTGGTTCCTCATAGTCTGTACCTTTTGCTTCTCATTGATTGCCATATAAATGTCGAAATATGTTCTACTATTAAGCTTGTTAAATACTTATATAAGTATGTCTTCAAAGGCCATGATCTTATTAATTTAAGTATTGTTGATCAAGAGACAATTGTTGATATTGACGAAATCAGTAATTTTGAGGAAGGTCGTTGAATTTTTCCCCCTGAAGCTTTTTGGCATATATATAGTTTCATCTGGCAGAGATTAGTCCATCATTTTATGTTCTTCAGGTTCATCTTCCTGATCAACAATCTATCTCCTTTGGCATAAATTCAGATTTGTCCTATTTGTTGAGAAAAATTGACCTTTCAAGAACAATGTTAACTGAATTATTCAAAATGAATTTGACAAATAAAAATGCGAAGGAGCTGAAATGTTTGTATAAAGATTTTCCAGAATATTTTTTTGGACCTTAAAGACAAGAATATGGTCAGAAAGGAGTCGAAAGAAAGTTATAGGAAGGTTGGTTATTGATGACCCTAAAGAAGGACAAGGGTATTACGTAAGGTTATTACTTATGCATGTTAAAGGACCATCATCTTTGATAACTTATTGACTGTTGATGGTGAAAAAACAAGTTGTTTTAGGGAGGCTGCACTAAAATTGGGTTTGCTAGCATCTGATTCTTATATAGCAGAAACTCTTGAAGAGGCTGCTTTATTTCAGATGTCAACTTCGCTTAGACTTTTATTTTCTACACTCCTATTCTATTGTTCACCAACAAATCCTAAGAAACTTTGGGAAACCTTCAAAGACTATCTTTGTTCTGATTACCAGCATATTTTATCTTATAATGCATATACATCTGAGGACATTACAAGGAAGATCCCTAGAATGAATGGGGAAGAGCTTGATTGATTATCATTTTGTAGAATATGATTTTACAGTTAATCATCATGAGCATCTCACTAGAGAAACACAAAGTGAGAAAAATATACACATTGATTCAGAAGATTTATTGTTACATTCAAAGTTGAATAGAGAATAAAAATACATCTTTGATTTGATTTTAGATTCAGTTTTTGGTTTAAATGGTTGCAACTTTTTTATTGATGGTTCAGGTGGGGCTTGGAAGACTTTCTTGTATAAAGCACTTCTTGCAATTTTACGATCACAGGGTCATGTCGAAATTGTTGTTGCAACATCTAGTGTTATAGCATCAATACTTCCTAGTGGTAGGACAACACACTCAAGATTTAATATCCCACTTAATTTTTTAAAGAAAAAAGTTTGCCAGTTAAGTAAGCAGAGCAGTATTGCAAAACTGATATTTAAATCCAGTCTCATCTTATGGGTCGCGGCTTCAATGACAAAACAAGAAGCTATTGAAGCATTTGATGATTTGCTACAAGATATTATGGAGTCCAATAAGCCTTTTAGTGGAAAGATTGTTGTTTTCGATGGTGATTTTCGTCAAACCTTACCTGTTATAAACCAGGCCACAAAAGAACAGTTAATTGATTCAAGTCTTGTAAATTCCCATCTCTGGCCACAAATATGTAAATTATCTTTGACAATAAATATAAGAGCTATGTCAAATCCAGTTTTTTGTGATTTCTTATTGAGGGTAGGAGAAGGTATAGAACTTGTTGACGAGCAAGATCAGATATCCTTACCCGAACAGCTGGTTATTCCATATCATAACAAAGATGAATCTCTCAACATGTTATACTTTTTATATGTTATCATTTATTGTCCATTTTATTATTTCTTTAGAAGTTTTTTGATGTCTTTCTAATGCATTATTAATTTGACCAAGTTAGTTGAGTATGTCTTCCCTGACTTAACCATATATTCATCTGATCCATATCAGATGATAAATAGATGCGTACTTTATCCAACAAACAGCTGTGTTGATGAAATTAATGACATGATAATCACTAAATTGTGTGGAAATTTACATTCATATGTAAGTTTTGGCAAAACAGTTGACCAAAGACATCAAACAGATTATGAGGATTTTCTCAAATCTCTGAAATCCTAAAGGTCTACCTCCTCACATATTATTACTGAAAGAAGGTTGTCTAATCATGCTTATAATAAATTTGAATCCAACAGAGGGTTTGTACAATGGCACAAGATTGATATGTAGACAACTAAAAGAGCACACAATTTCTGCAGAAATTGTTTTTGGACCTTATAAAGGAAAATTAGTTTTCATACCTAAGATTCCTCTGCAATCTTCTGGAAATGAAAAAATGGGATTTCATTTGTAAGAACACAGTTCCATGTTCGTTCATGTTTTACGATGACGATAAATAAATCGCAAGGTCAAACCTTTGATTATGTAGGAATTTATCTTCATCAGCCTGTATTTTCACACGAACAATTGTATGTTGCTTTGTTAAGAGCTAAAACTCTTGAATCAGTTAAAATTCTAATTATTCCAAGCACTTTTTAGTTTTTAGAAATTCATCACAAAATAAGGAATATTATATTCTGTGAAATTTTCCAATTGCCTAAATTATAACATATAAAATAAGCAAAAGGTACATACATTGTTTTGTTCAAGTGTATTTAGTTTCATTCTATCTACAAAAAAAATATTTAGTATGTTAATATTTTCTTAACCATTTTCTTTTTGTAAAATGGAGAAACGTTTATTGATCAAAGATATTTTACTTGGTACTAAGGGGTGGTCATGCAAAGTAACCGTCCAAGAAAAACAACAAATTGCTACATCACCTAACAAGTCGTCGAGGAGACAAAAATTTATCTTTTTTTTATTCAGAGGTACAACAATTATACTTTCTTCATTCAACACGTTCCTTTTTGCACTAACTTTAGAAAATAATAGTTGACCTAGGTATGAAATTAGAATTCTATTAGTCTTTTTACACTATTACTAAATTCATGAAATATTCGAACTTTTTTCTTTTTCTATCTCCTTTTTTCTATAAAATGTCATTACCATTTTTAGTTTAAAATTTTAATTTTTCAATGTATCAAAATTTCAATTTGTTACTTTTCTTTATGACCATAATTATTTAACTCTTTTTTTGTATTTTGTTTTTTTTCAAAAGGGATGATGTGTCGAAACTATCATATTTAATAATGATATCCAAAGGATGAGCCCCATTTTGCAGCCTTATAAAAGTTATGTCATTTCTAATGCCATTGTCAAGCCAATTCCACCTCAATTCCAACTTGAAGACTTGAATATTCAATGAATTATTACAAGTCGTACTGTTGTTGAGCCTGTAACTAATGACGACAACATCCAACCAAGCAAATTCACCTATACAACCTTTACAAATCTCGTCAACTATATCAATAACAAGGAAAAATCAGTAGGTTAGATCTTTTATCTGTTTCTCTCAACAACTTTTTTTTCTTCCATTACATCCTATTGTGCTTATCCTTAGCATATGATAGATATTTTGGCTATCATTATTCAAGTTTTGGATGTGAGGTGCATCAACAAAGATCACAAAGTTTCGACTGTCCAAAAATTTGTTCCTGCTCACAAACAGTATGTTATATTTCTTTATATTCTCTACAACTAATGAACTCCAATAACATTTGATTCTTTTGATATTTTTCATTCTTATATTAGACAACAAACCATCGTATTGTTAATCTGGGAAGTTTTTGTTGCAAATGAAAGGCAACAAATTGCGTAATCCTTACATACTTATCCAGTAGTTGTATGTCGTAGGCTAAAAGTCCACTTTTATAATGGTAATTCTATTTTTGTTTTCGTTATACTATTATATTTCTTATATTTCTTGTATATTCATTTTACGCTTACAATTTTAAATTTTCAGGTGTTGCATTATCCACATGGTTTGATTCTGGAATTCTTATTGATCCGTCAATATAAGATGCAGATTTAAAAAATTGGTGCTTCCACATTTCCCATCTTTACTTTTACAACAAACAAACTTGCGTATGCATTTTCACATATTTTTATACTTAAGCTTATAATTACCATTTTCCTATGGTGCAACATAATAATAAGCAGCTAAAAGACCTTGTTACCCAATATGTATCTTTTGGATCAAATCAAAAAATTTCAAAGATCATTTTCCTAAAGCCCATCGATAAGGTACATACATTTTATATTCTACTATGAAGTTTTTTTCTGACATATTATCTATCTAATTTGAATATTCATAACAAACATCTATTTGTATCTTTTCAAACAACATGGATTAAAGCTCGTATTTTCTTTCAACACATTCTGCAAAAATATTGGTATATGAGCTGCAAAAAAAGTTTTCGTTCGACTGCCGCTACATATGGAGTTACATTTATATGTAATTCTTGCAAAGAGAAACATTCAGCTGAACCCAGACGTTTCTTCCCCTTTTTTTCCTTTTCAATTGTTTGCCTTTTTTAAAAATAAATAAGGGATAAACAAGCCCCACATGTCATGAACAATCAAGTTCTTTTTATGTCCCCTTCAGAACATATACTGATATGATTTTAGCACATGCCCAGATACTTGTATGTTAACTCAAGTTTAAGATCATTCATATCAATTCTAAATACAACTTTCTAATATTCTTTATATATTTAATTATAAATTTTCTCATTTGCTTTCCTTTTTAAATGTAGATGTCGGTATGATATTGATTTGACTGATAGCACAGGAACTGTGACATCATCCATTTTTGGTTAACTTGTCAAAAATCTATTGAATTTCAGCGCAGTTGAAGCTATGCAATATTACAACCAGGTTATATTTTTATACTTATTACAAATAAAAATACATTTGATTATTTT
>JANQBM010000004.1:26475806-26494345 GCA_025594535.1 Erythroxylum domingense
GCCAAACGTAACGAGAAATGCTATGTTCACGTAAGCATATCTTCCGGTGGCACAGGTTTGGGTTAGAGTTCCTTCATAATTGAGAACAACATACGGTAGCCTGCGTCCCTCCTACTTCCTTCAGTCATTACTAATCACTCATCATTGTCTGCGTCCCTCTTTTTTACTTCAGCAACACGTGACCGCGTCCCTCTTCCTCCGCGTTATCGGCCACCTCCTGCAAGCTCTTCAAATCACCAGCGACGGGAGACTACTAGGGACAAGTCGGGGCTGGCGCGGGGGCTTGTCCCTCTGTAGCTCCGCCACTGTGTTTATACAAAAATTCAACTCAACTCTTAAAATCAAATCGAAATTAATTGCATCTGACTCAAAATAATAATAAAGAAATCAATTGAAATATCATGAAAATGACATTTAATTAATGCACATTTGATTTTCATATCGTGTTATAAAAGAAATTTTTTTAAAAATAAAAAATATGATAGAATTTTTTAAAAAAATTAAAAATTAAAAATTCTAAAATTTATCAAATTACAGAAAAAATATATTTGTTTTATCCTAAATTTTATTTTACCTTCAATTGATTTCAATTTCAGATGAGAAGCAAGCACACTAGGATTATTATATCTGCTTATTAACTACTATATACTAACCGTGAGTGGACGATGACGAAGAATTTTAATCCAACCATTCAATTCATCCAACAACTGTTGTCTTTCTCTTCTTACTTCACTTTCCAATCTCTTCCCATTAAATGTCTCAGTCATGTCGGAGCTTCATTTATTATTTGACAAACCAAGACCCCCTCCACCAACCGTAGTAAGATACCCATTTTTTTTTGTTCATAATCCAGGTATCCCCACTTGCTAATTCCTTGGCTACCTCTAATTCACTACCAGCCGATGAGCCTAATCTTGGACCTCAAAGGAGCCGCCCCTAGCCGTCTTTGAGGAGGTAAATCGAGGGATGTGCACGAGTTGGGTGTTCAGCACACGCTGCCGGCACAAGCTGAGTATCAGGACCAATCACCCATATTGGGTCTCGATCCCACACGGCCTCACTCCTACGCAACATCCAGCATGCTCCTTTCCGCCAATTCGCATGTGCCCCTAGAGACTTGATCCTCAACCCCATAACTGGGGAGAGCCTTCACCAGATATTTTCTAGATGATTCTTAATTAACAGCCCAGGCAACGATCTCCCTCTCTCAAGTCTTAAACCTATAGTCTGTCGCAACTCGTAACACCACCTTCAGCATCGTCGCCCCCACCATCATATGTAATAGATCTTTCTTTCTCCCTCTCTCAAACCCAGATCGTGACCTCTACCATCAAAGAAGTTTGGTGGGAAGTGGGGAATCTGCCCAAGTGGCATGATTTGGTCCAGGTCACAATACAAAAGACACAGGAGTTCTAGCAGGAGAGGGTTGACGTAGCATTATAGTCTTTTTCAATAAGTTCCAGTATTGCTTTCATTCTGTTTTTTGTATCTATAGCAAGTTCTATTATTGTTATCGTACAGCTCAAAACAACATATGTCGATGATCCAATCGATGCAACAAAATCAGTTGAGATTACAGTGTTGAGTGAGGAAGTGAATGATGCACCAGAAGATGGGGTTGAAGGATTCGTGTAGTGTACCCAACGAGCAGCATAACCAACTTGTCGGCGGTGGACATGTCCCTGACGGCCATTGAACTGCATATTCAGGCTATCAAGAACCGATTGCGCGAGGAAGCTTAGACTATCCCCAAAGCTAAGGTATAAGTTTGATTTACTTTACTACGTTGTTTAACCTAAATTAGGCTTTCTAAATAAGATTTGTGTATTTGTTTTTAGAAACTTATCGAAGCATCGTTAAGACAACAAAAGATATTGCAGAGCATACCTGTTCATGTTACTTCGCACATACCACAAAGGGCCACATCATTGTCTTTAGAAACTGAAGGAAGGTAACAATATTTCCATCTATTTTGATCCAATTTTAATGGATTTTTGTGACCCAATGTTTTGAATTGAATTGTCATTAGTGCATCAGTTCTCTGCAAGAGGGTGCTAATCAACCATCTGGTTTTGGCTCTATTAAATTGGAGGAAGATCCTGTAGTGGCACCAAAGGTTTGCATTTGAATAATACTTTCTCAAGTTTTTGTATGGAAAATCACTTCTTTCGACCATTTCAAGAAGAAAAAAGGTCGCGGGCTTGCTCCATTGTGGTTTATCACTGTCGAGGAATTAGATTCACTACCCTCATGAGTTAACCGTATTTCGTGTTGTGTTGTTCCTAACACGACTTTGGAATTTCTTTTTCTTGTTGGAGAAAGTCGAATTGAAGAGGCAGATCTTTTGTTCCCTTCGACTCTTGAATAAGAGCGACAGTTATGTTGCCTTCAAGATATTGATTTGTATTTCAAATTTATTCCAAATTATTTTTTTGTCTAATTTTTCTGATATAGAACTTCTTGTCTAACTACGAATCGAAAGAAGTACTGTGTTACACCAAACACAGGGGTTGTCTTGCTAAGATTCACTAGGGATGTAGTAGGTTTGTCTCTTTTTCTATAATCTGTGCGTAATTGATCATGAGCTGACTCGTTGCTACTCTTGTGTTAGACCATTTAGTTGATTTTGATTTAGTTGGTGAGTGTAAAATCATGAATTGTGTACATTCCAGGTTAGTTATATAGGCTACGTTGTTCATTATTACGGGGTTCTAATATGTTTGAGTTTATTTGCTTAGCAGCATTTGAACTGATTGTCTTGCCATATCTTCTTGATATGTTTTTTTCCTTTTCCATTTTGAGAAAAACTCAATTTCATCGGTCATAATTTTCCGCTGTCTGATTGCCTTGATCCTCGTTCAATTTTTCATTTTAGTTTTTTCCTACTGATCGTGTTCAATTCAGTAACCTTTTATCTTTACTGCTATTTATGTTGGATATTTAACATGGAATGTACTGTATAGTAATCTGAATGTATGATAGAACGAATTATGAAAGTATTGTTAATGTCGGTTCATGCTTTCTGATGCTCCAGACATGAACAGAAAGGAGACAATATCTAAGGGGATGATAGTATTTAGTTGAAGAAGAACTGGATTCCGGGAGAGGTAAAGGACTTCATATGTTTGCTTCTTTCTCAGGGGATTTGCATTTTAATTTTGCCTACAGAATAAAAATTTTATACGAAACATCTACCAATTAGGAGCATAGTTGTGTTTGAGGGAAATCAAATATGAACTTTTTTGATTATATAAAGGAATAAATATTTTATTTCTTGGCTGATGTAGAGACTGTGGATCTTGAGTACTCGTCTTATAACTCCACTTTTCAGTTGCAATTTCCATATCTTTTAATTCACATTTTACATACTCTTTTAAGAGACTTAATGAAATGAAATAACTTCCACCTTCCCAGATCTGACAAAGCTGGATCAGGCCAATAATGAACCCCACTTACTGAGACAATTAATGGCACTAAAAGAGAATCAATGACTGGAATTTTACTAACATCTCTTTATTAATTGTGAGATCTTCAATGGGAAAAGAGAGCTGATATTGCTTTGATGACTGCACCAAATATCTCGATGCTTTCATTCATTTAAGGAAGTTAATAAAATGAAATAATTACCATCTGTTCAGATGAAATGAAATAATAATCACGCATACCTCGATTCCTTCATTCATTTAAGGGAGTTGACATGAAAAAGTTGTCACTTTCACAAATGAAACGAAACAATAATTACGTATTTACTTCGATAACAGTTAGAAGATACATAAGCTTTAAGCAATCCACAAAAAGTCATTTATTAAACATGAGAGCTTGATGGACATAAAGAACGATAGCTAACGTTGGGAAAACAAACAAAATATCGCTTATTAAAGAAAAACAGTAAAGAGAATATGATAACCTGACGCAACCAACTAGATTTAAATTTTAGTCGTTTATCAATCTAAAATTTACATTTCCAATAAGTCTCAACACATCCAATAAGCAATGTACACCATATCCTCCCCTTCTCTCGTCCCAAGAAATTAAATGATCAAAAAGACATCCAATAAAGATGTGTACATCATATCCTCCTCTTCTCTCATTCCAAGGAATTAAATGATCAAAAAGAAGTTATGTTTCTATCAAAAGCTATCTAAACAAGAAAAATGCGTTTACTAATATTACAAACTTTTTGTTAAGGTAGACTTAATCATTCCACCGCCCAATTCCTTTGTTTCTCTCTCTCTCTCTCTCTATCTTAGAAATTTCATATAATCAAGAATTACATCTCTCTTTATTAGCGATAAAATCATTAGCTAAGAAAGCCTTCTTTTTCTAATTCTTCTCCTCCAAAACAATATCTCAAGAAAATAATAGCTGATGTGAGCTCAATGGTTATCAATAGCAATTCAAAAATACTAGCGACCAAGGACTTGCTTGCACAGTTATCAAAAATTGTTGTTCGTAATGATTTACAAGCTATCCCGCTTCCTTACTTGAAGTTGAAGGTAATATCTGTTCAACTTCCAATCTTTCTTTTTTCTTGTTAGCTATAAATTTGCAACTTTTGTTTCAACTTCTTTTCTTTTTTTCTCCTTTCTTTTGTTGTTAAATAGTTTGTGTTTGCTACAATTATCTCATTTTGCTTATGAATATTTTTACCTTTTCTTTTTGGTTTCAAAATTAATTTGTCAACCTAAAGTAAAATGACAATCTTAGATCAAAGATCAAAGATTCCCTAAATTTAGTGCTTTAGTTTAGATATCTATCATTTTTGCTTTTTCCTTTTTAAATTTCTTTTAAAAAGTTGAACCTTTTTTACCTACATTAATGTAAGCTTTGCACTTTGTGACAGAATTCTAATCTACCGATGCATTTCTTATCATTACCAACATCTGTGGTGGGTGTGAAGAAGAATAATACCTACGATCACCATGTCATGATGAGAACATCTCAACTACAAAACATAGATGTGTCTTATTTGAACAACTTTTAAGCACGTACGTTTGTGGAAGAAATCTCCTTGGAATTGAAACTCCAGGGACCTTCAACTGATGGTCCAATCCATTTGCAGAGCCTTTGTACTCTTGATAAGGTCAAATCAGCTCTGAAAAGGGCATAGAAACAATCATACTTAAAAAATGATCCCCTTTATCTCCACCAACATCCTTGTTAGACCATAACCAAGAATAGGAATAACATGAACAAACGCAAAGAAGGGAAATGGATGGTAGACGGACCATATTTGCTGTTGGTTGTCTCAGTTGTTGTATGTACATTACGACTTTGAAGAATAATACTAAAGGCCCTCGTTGTAACTCTACCATTCCATCCCAATCATTGTTGGCCAAGAAGCCTCGACTTCATCTTAATGCAACAATCTGATTCCTTAGGGCTACAACTTTTGAATGTTATAGACTATAAATTTTAGCACATCAAAATTATGCATTATATAATTAATCTAAGAAATCTTTACCTTTTTTATGCGAATTTTAAGTAAATATATTTAAAGGTTTATAAGACTACCTATTTAGTGGTTCCAGTTTCTTCATCCACGTAATTCCTTTCTCACTAAATTTCTAATGTTTTGTATCACATATTTAAAGCACAAACAAATCATTTGGATTTCCATTGTTTCCTGGTTGCACTGGCCAGTTACGTGTAACTGTGAAGTTGCTTTAAGTAGAAAGAAACAAATATGCAGACGTGGATAATACCTATAAATTATTTGTTATATATTTATAGTATATTAGATACATGTGGAAGTATATTTAAGTAAAGAGGTAACATAAATAGTAAAAAAAGTAGGAGAAAAAAGTTAACGTTATGGTTACCAATTATATACAGATTCAACATATATCCAAATGAACTAAAAGCAAAGCAAACTGATTATGATGAAATCATTATAAGGTAAACACCAACAGAAATAATAATACCTCGCAAATGCCTCCATTATTATTCATTTAAGAGAATTAATGAAATGAAATGACAATCATCTTTTATTATACTTTATTGTTTGACCAATAATGAATCCAACTTGCTAAGTCAATAAATGCGTTAAAAAGAAACAACAAGAAAAATTTTACTAATGTATTTATTAAACGTGAAGCTTGATGGAGATAAAGAAAAATACTCAACCTTGGAAAAAGAGACCAGACATCCTCTACTTAATGGTAGGTGTTTCGATACACAATAAAATTTATGACTCGCCACTCATTTTAAACCGTCGTATGTAGATGAGTTAATAGCTTATAGGATTAGATAAGTTTTCATTTAAATGATAGGACATCATCAGCTTTTTTATTGTTTATCGGTCAATTTTGTTCTTTACCCAGAATATATTTAAAGATATCGGTGGAGCTTTAAAACAAGAGTTTTGAGCTTCATTTATCTAGCATTCGTAAGTTCTTCCTTTTTTCTTCATTCATCCTCATTATTTTGCCTAAAAGATATGAATCAATCTGCTTTGCATTTTTTTCCTTATCAAATATATATGCAAAGTGATTCCATATTTTATCAATTTAGTTATTACATATGTTTAGTAAAGTTCAAAAACGAAATAATGTATGTGATATTATATCCAGCATCTGTTAGTCATTCATTCGTTCTCATTTTCTTGTATAAAAGATATAAACAAGCTGTTTTGCAATTTTTTCTTAAGCATATCACTTTGCAACAATGAATGTAATTTTCCCATGTTAATGATTTCTGACTTTGACTTGGTTTATTTCTTTTTTCAAATTGATTTTTTGTTTTTTTATAGGTATTGTTATCCGACCTTGTATTTGCCTTGTGCTATTGGGGTATGTTTTATTTTTCTTTGATAAAATATTATATCAAGTTTTATTTTATTTTTTTGGTGCTTCGATATTTTAGGATGAAGTTTTTGTATGTTAGTTTTTTCTTCAATTCTTCCAAATGTATTTGAGCACTTTCAATTCGTGCATATGAAATTTTTTATTGTTTCATTAAATAAGCTATTTTTTGCTCATATATTTGGATGCTATCTACAACTGCTTTATAATATATTAACATTTCTAGCTGATATTCTTACTATTATTATTTTGTCAATTCACACTAGAAAATATGATATAACGTCGCGCTTTCCATGTATGAAGGTTACATATTGTGCTGTTCTCTCAAGATTATTCCATCATTCATGGTATTGTATTTTTATCCTCCAAAGCTTTTTACAAAATTTTATTCCACGTAAAGACATAAAAAGGGAATCGTAGACTATACAATCACATGTACACATCCATGGTTTCAGGTAAATAGCAGATATCCCTTTCAAGATTATTCACAAGAAAAGAAAGAGTCCAACCACTAGTAATCATAAGAGGCCTATATTTTGGCCCTTAACATACAACTTTAATCACAATATCACAGTATACAATGGCTAAATATCAAATATATACAATTATTTTTTAAATAATAATCTATATTCAATTTAAAATAAAATTTTATTCTATGATCATAATACATTTTTTCGCGCCTCAAATATATATAGACAATATTATATATACATATATTTATTTTGAAGAATCTTAGAAAGTTTTCATGTAAAATTTTTTAAAATTTAGACTAATGCATGATACATTTTCAAACCATCTATTATTTCATTAAAAATTAAACTATTTTTAAAAATTAAATTAACATTTAATGTCTTTTAAATATACAAGAAATAAAGTTTAGACATCAAATGAACCTTTTCTATAACAATTAAAATGTCATATAAAAGTCAAGAAATTAATATCCACTTATGAAAATGAAAAGTTTTATTTTTTATTTAAAAGAGTTAAAATTTAGAATTATTGTTATAACGATTAAAATGTCATATAAAGCATTATAAACTTATCAAAAACGTTGTATATATGATATTTTTGTTGCAAAATTATTAATTTCTTTTAAATAGAAAATTTATATTCATTCGAATAACTAATCTATGTAAATTTATGTTATATATCAAAATTTACCAACATAGTATAAAACTATTTAAACCTAAATTATCGTTAACTACTTCAATTTATTTGCAAAATATTATTATTTAATATATAATTAAATTGTACGGATATATGTAAAATTTATTATATAATTATACATTGAAGAACAACAATTACATGTTAATAATCTTATCTTATTGTATTAATTTATCACTTTATTTTATATTTTAGCCCTTAACATACAACTTCAATCACAATATCACAATATACAATGGCTAAATACCAAATATATATAATTTTTTAAAATACTAATCTGTATTCAATTAAAAATAAATATATTTGTTTTTATTCTATGATCATAATACATTTTTTCGTGCCTAAAATATATATAGACAATATTATATATACATATATTTATTTTTAAGAATCTTAAAAAGATTTCATGTAAAATTTTTTAAAATTTAGACTAATGCAAGATACATTATCAAACTATTTATTATTTCATAAAAAATTAAATTAACATTTAATATTTTTTAATTATACAAGAAATAAAGTTTAGAAGTCAAATGAAGCTTTTCTATAACAATTAAAATGTCATATAAAAGTCCAGAAATTAATATCCGCTTATAAAAAATGAAAAGTTTTATTTTTATTTAAAAGAGTTAAAATTTAAAATTATTGTTATGACGATTAAAATGTCATATAAAGTATTATAAACTTATCAAAAGCATTGTATAAATGATATTTTTGTTTCAAAATTATTAATTTCTTTTGAATAGAAAATTTATATTTATTCGAATAACTAATCTCCGTAAATTTACGTTATATATTAAAATTTACCAACATAGTATAAAATTATTTAAACCTAAATTATCATTAATTACTTCAATCACAATATCACAGCATACAATAGCTAAATACCAAATATATAAAATTATTTTTTAATGCTAATCTATATTCAGTTTAAAATAAATATATTTTTTCTATGATCATAATATATTTTTTCGCGCCCAAAATATATATAGACAATATTATATATACATATATTTATTTTTAAAAATCTTAAAATGTTTTCATATCAAATTTTTTAAAATTTAGACTAATGCATGGTACAATATAAAACCCTCTATTATTTCATTAAAAATTAAACTATTTTTAAAAATTAAATTAACATTTAATGTCTTTTAAATATACCACAACTTAAATTTAGATGTCAAATGAAGCTTTTCTATAACAATTAAAATAACATATAAAAGTCAAGAAATTACTATTCGCTTATAAAAAATGAAAATTTTTTTATTTAAAAGAGTTAAAATTTAAAATTACTGTTATGACAATTAAAATGTTATATAAAGTACTATAAACTTATCAAAAGTGTTGTGCATATGATGTTTTTGTTTCAAAATTATTAATTTCTTTTGAATAAAAAATTTATATTCATTCCAATAACTAATTTCCGTATATTTCCGTTATATATTAAAATTTAGCAACATAGTATCAAATTACTTAAACCTAAATTATCATTAACTATTTCAATTTATTTGCAAAATATTATTATTTAATATTTAATTAAACTGTACAGATATATATATATATATATATATATATATATAATATAATTAGACATTGAAGAACAACAATTACGTACATGTTAATAATCTTATCTTATTATATTAATTTATCGCTTTATTTTTCTTTATTTTCTAAAGGATCTTTTTAGCATGCATAGTTGTTAGTTGTTTCTGCCTTCATTCTAGGTTTATCTAGTTCCAGAGATGGATAGGAATGCCAAAAGGCGAAAAATGTATGCTGAAATGCCAAAATATGAGAAACAAGTCCTTCTACAACGGCGTCGAGAAGCTTATGCTGCAAAGAAGAGTAATGCTACTATATCTTTCTTTGGTCGTAGAATGATAGAAAATTTTGATCGACCTGAGTTGTCTATAAGAGAATGTCGACATAAGCTAATTCGTGATCAGCCTGTTTATTCTACCATTGATAACATTACTATAGATGATCGACAATTTTTTCGTTCTTCCAGTAGTTAATTGGTGCAAAATCCATCTTCCTCTTTTGTTCTATCAGTGTAAATCATTTTTATTCCATACATCATAATTTAGATTGTTCAAATATATCTTCCTCTTTTGTTCTATCAATCTCATTGGCACCTGTTGAGGATCAACGTATAAATCTTCTTAGATATATTCTTTGTATTTTTGTATTATTATTGCTCCTCTTAGTAATCAATCATTTTTATAAATCTTTTTAGGGATAAACCATCATCATTCTCACTCAAAATTAATGTGCCTGAAGAATTGTCCTGCTGAACCTCTACAGCTTCCTTTCGTTCCCAATTATGACCATTGTGTTGACAAAAGATTCTATTTAGAGCCCCCATCATTTTGTTGTTCATCAAGAGAGATTTCCATTGTGGCTCCTTAAATGCCATATGCTCTAAAATGATTATTTATTGATGGTGATGAAGAGTTTCAACATTTCAGGAAGAATGTTCGTACATATAATAATAATGTAGCTTTTACTTCATATAAGGCTAGGTATGGAATTAACAAAAAATAAGAAAGGTGTTTATACATTTCGTGTTCAAAGTCAATTTTATCATTTCCTTGACAGTTTATTTTCGACAATTGATAAAGTGTCTGGTATCCAACTCTATTTTTTTGGATACTGATGAAGAACTTACAAGAAGGACAAAGAGTTGTGACAAACTTCGTGAGGATACGTTAAAACTGATTATGACAATCCTACGACATAATCCTTATGCGAAGTTCCTCAGGAGTCTTAGAGACACTTGACAATCATATAATAGTCTTGAGGTGTTATCCTGGCCTCGATTAACGTGTATACAATCTTCCTATTGCATCACAAATAGCTGCTATATATACTGAGACGGATGATGAAAGGGTTGATCATTCTCCACACATCCAAGTCGATAGTCATTCAGGCACAAGTTATAGAATCAAATCTTACGATGTCTGTTATGATCCCCTTCAATATCCTCTTTTATTTCCTCGTGGTGAATATGGATGGCATCGTGGAATTAAGAGGTTGTTTTCAAAGAGAATGAGAAAAAATGCTCCAAATTAGGGACATCACATTAATTTAAGTTTTTTTACTGATCCATCCGATTTATTTAATATGGAGAATATAGGCAAGTTTTTCTTATCCTACTTCATTTTTATGGTGTTGTCCAACTTTATGCTTTTATTTATTCAATTTGTTTGTATAATTTTTAGTTGTTGATCAAGAATACTGTGAAGACTGTTTATGCTAGAGATTATTATTGTTATAGGCTCCAAATAAGAGAACATGATGAGTCAATATTGCTCCATAGTTTAAGGTTACTTTAGTAATTTGTTGTGGGTGCTTATATAAAGATTGAAACAACTAGACTTGATTTTCATAGAAAGAGACAAAATGAGTTAAGGAAAGAGGAATTACAGGGTGTTTTGGACAGTATTACCATTAGTCAAACTGAAGGTTATCGAATTGGGCATCTAGTTGTGCTCCTGGCTTCGTTTGTTAGTGGTCCAAGGGACATGAAACGTTGTTATCTCAATGCAATGGTTCTAGTACAGAAGTATGGTAAACCTGAAATTTTCCTCACTATGACTTGCAACCCAATGTGGAAGGAGATTTAAGTCAACCTTGGGTTTCATGAAAAGCTACAAGATAGGCCTGATTTATTAACGAGAGTTTTTAGATCTAAATTTGAGATCCTTAAAAATGAACTGATCAAGAAACAGATTTTTGGAGAGGTTGCCGCATGTGTTTATGTTATAGAGTTCCAAAAGCATGGTTTCCCTCATGCTCATTTGTTGTTGATACTTAAACCGCATTCTAAATTATCTTTTTATTTCCATCTCTTTTCATTATTATCTCATGTGCCTGTGGGTCTACCGGAAACAGTCTCTCTACTATGTAAGGGTAAGGCTGCGTACTATCAGACCTCCCCAGACCTCGAGTTATTGCAAGATTCCAAACTGGGTGATGATGATGATGATGATGACTTAAACTGCATTCTAAATTACTTAATCCAGAATCTTATGACTAAATCATTTATGCTGAAATACAAAACCCTGTTTAAAATTTACGGTTATATTCTCTTGTCATTAAACACATGATCCATGGGCCTTGTGGTCATATGAATAAAGACAACCCTTACATGAGAAATGGTGTGTGCAAGAACCATTATCTTAAAAATTTTGCTCCTTTTACTATCCATAGTGAGGACAATTATGCATGTTCTAGAAAAAGAGATGATGACCGAAAAGTGAAGATTGCTAGGCATGAGGTGGACAATAGATGGGTGGTTCCTCATAATCTGTACCTTTTGCTTCTCATTGATTGCCATATAAATGTCGAAATATGTTCTACTGTTAAGGTTGTTAAATATTTGTATAAGTATGTCTTCAAAGGTCATGATCTTGTTAATTTTAGTATTGTTGATCAAGAGACAACTGTTGATACTGATGAAATCAGTAATTTTCAGGAAGGTCGTTGGATTTTGCACCCTGAAGCTTTTTGGAATATATATAATTTCATCTGGCAGAGATTAGTCCATCAGTTTACGTTCTTCAGGTTCATCTTCCCCATCAACAATCTATCTCCTTTGGCATAAATTCAGATTTGTCCTATTTGTTGAGAAAAATTGACCTTTCAAGAACAATGTTAACTGAATTCTTCAAAATGAATTTGACAAATAAAAATGCGAAGGAGCTTAAATGTTTGTATAAAGATTTTCCAGAACATTTTTTTTGGACCCTAAAGACAAGAACATGGTCAGAAAGGAGCCGAAAGAAAGTTATAGGAAGGTTGGTTACTGTTGACCCTAAAGAAAGACAAAGGTATTACCTAAGGTTATTACTTATGCATATTAAAGGACCAACATCATTTGATAACTTATTGATTGTTGATGGTGAAAAAACAAGTTGTTTTAGGGAGGTTGCACTAAAATTAGGTTTGGTAGCATCTGATTCTTACATAGAAGAAACTTTTGAGGAGACTACTTTATTTCAGACGTCAGCTTCACTTAGACTTTTATTTTCTACACTCCTATTCTATTGTTCACCAACAAATCCTAAGAAACTTTAGGAAACATTCAAAGAGTATCTTTGTTCTGATTACTAGCTTGTTTCATCTTATAATGCATATACATCTAAGGACATTACAAGGAAGATCCCTAGAACGAATGGGGAAGAGCTTGACTGATTATCATTTTGTAGAATATGATTTTACAGATAATCATCATGAGCATCTCACTAGAGAAATACAAAGTGAGAAAAATATACACATTGATTTAGAAGATTTATTGTTACATTCAAAGTTGAATAGAGAATAAAAATACATCTTTGATTTGATTTTAGATTCAGTTTTTGGTTTAAATGGTTGCAACTTTTTTATTGATGGTCCAGGTGGGGCTGGGAAGATTTTCTTGTACAAAGCACTTTTTTCAATTTTACGATCACAGGGTCATGTTGCAATTGTTGTTGCAACATCTGGTGTTATAGCATCAATACTTCCTGGTGGTAGGACAATACACTTAATATTTAAGATCCCACTTGATTTTTCAAAGAAAAAAGTTTGCCAGTTAAGTAAGCAGAGCAGTATTGCAAAATTGATATTTGAATCTAGTCTCATCTTATGGGACGCGGCTTCAATGGAAAAACAAGAAGCTATTGAAGCATTTGATGATTTGCTATAAGATATCATAGAGTCCAATAAGCCTTTTAGTGAAAAGATTGTTGTTTTTGACGGTGATTTTCGTCAAACCTTACCTGTTATAGACTAGGCCACAAAAGAATAGTTAATTAATTCAAGTTTTGTAAATTCACATCTCTGGCCACAAATATGTAAATTATCTTTGACAATAAATATGAGGGCTATGTCAAATCCAGTTTTTTGCGATTTCTTATTGAGGGTAGGAGAAGGTATAGAAGCTGTTGACAAGCAAGATCAGATATCCTTACCTGAACAGCTAATTATTCCATATCATAACAAAGATGAATCTCTCAACAACTTATACTTTTTATATGTTATCATTTATTGTCTATTTTATTATTTCTTTAGAAGTTTTTTGACATCTTTCTAATGCATTGTTAATTTCACCAAGTTAGTTGAGAATGTCTTCCCTGACTTAACCATATATTCATCTGATCCATATCAGATGATATATAGATGCGTACTCTGTTCAACAAACAACTGTGTTGATGAAATTAATTACATGATGATCAATAAATTGTGTGGAAATTTACATTCATTTGTAAGTTTTGACAAAACAGTTGACCAAAGACATCAAGCAGATTATGAGGATTTTCTCAATTCTCTGAAATCCTAAAGGTCTACCTCCTCACATATTATTACCGAAAGAAGGTTGTCCAATCATGCTTCTAAGAAATTTGAATCTAACAGAGGGTTTGTGCAATGGCACAAGATTGATATGTAGACACCTGAAAGAGCACACAATTTCTGCAAGACACCTGAAAGAGCACACAATTTCTGCAGAAATTGTTTTTGGACCTCATAAAGGAAAATTAGTTTTCATACCTAAGATTCCTCTACAATCTTCTGGAAATGAAAAAAATGGGATTCCGTTTATAAGAACACAGTTCTCTGTTCGTTTATGTTTTGCGATAACGATAAATAAGTCGCAAGGTCAAACCTTTGATTATGTAGGAATTTATCTTCGTCAGCCTGTATTTTCACACGGACAATTGTATGTTGCTTTGTCAAGAGCTAGAACTACTGAATCAGTTAAAGTTCTAATTATGCCAAGCACTTTTGATTCTTTAGAAATTCATCACAAAATAAGGAATATTATATTCCATGAAATTTTCCAATTGCCTAAATTATAACATATAAAATAAACAAAAGGTAAATTGTTCTGTTTAAGTGTATTTAGTTTCATTCTATCTACAAAAAAATATTTAGTATGATAATATTTTCTTAACCATTTTCTTTTTGTAGGATGGAGAAATGTTTATTGATCAAAGATATTTTACTTGGTGCTAAGGGGTGGTCATGTAAAGTAATCGTCCAAGAAAAACAACAAATTGCTACATCGTCTAATAAGCTGTCGAGGAGACAAAAATTTATCTTTTTTGATTAAGAGGTACAACAATTATACTTTCTTCATTCAACATGTTCCTTTTCGCACTAACTTTAGAAAATAATAGTTGACCTATATATGAAATTAGAATTTCTATTAGTCTCTTTACACTATTACCAAATTCATGAAATATTCGAACTTTTTTCTTTTTCCATCTCCTTTTTTCTATAAAATGTCATTACCATTTTTAGTTTAAAATTTTAAATTTTCAATGTATCAAAATTTCAATTTGTTACTTTTCTCTGTAACCATAATTATTTAACTCTTTTTTTGGATTTTGTTTTTTTCAAAAGGGATCACATGTCGAAACTATCATATTCAATAATGATATCCAAATGGGGCAGCCTTATAAAAGTTATGTCATTTCTAATGCCGTTGTCAAGCTAATTCCACCTCAATTCCAAGTTGAAGACTTGAATATTTAATGGATCATTACAAGTCGTACTGTTGTTGAGCCTGTAACTAATGAGGACAACATCCAACCAAGCAAATTCACCTATACCTATACATCCTTTACAGATCTCGTCAACTATATCAATAACAATGAAAAATTAATAGCTTAGATCTTTTATCTGTTTCTCTCAACAACTTTTTTATCTTCCATGACATCCTATTGTGCTTATCCTTAGCATATGATAGATATTTTGGCTGTCATTATTCAAGTTTTGGATGTGAGGTGCATCAAAAAAGATCACAAAGTTTCAACTATCCAAAAATGTGTTCTTGCTCACAAACAGTATGTTATATTCCTTTATATTCTCTGCAACTAATGAACCCTAGTAACATTTGATTCTTTTGACATTTTTCATTTTTATATTAGACAACAAACCATCGTATTGTCAATTTGGGACACTTTTGTTGCAAATGAAGGGCAACAAATTGCACAGACCTTACATACTTATCCAGTAGTTGTATGTCGTAGGCTAAAAGTCCACTTTTATAATGGTAATTCTATTTTCGTTTTCATTATACTATTATATTTCTTATATTTATTCTTGTATATTCATTTTAGGCTTACAATTTTAAATTTTCAAGTTCTGCATTGTCCACATGGTTTGATTATGCAATTCTCATTGATCCGCCAATATAAGAAGCTACAGATTTAAAAAATTGATGTTTCCACATTTCCCATCTTTACTTTTTCAACAAACAAACTTGCGTATGCATTTTTACATATTTTTATACTTACGCTTATAATTACCATTTTCCCAGGGTGTAACATAATAACAAGCAGCTAAAAGACCTTGTTACCCAACAGACTTACCTCAAATATGATCCTAATGTATCTTTTGGACCAAATCAAAAAATTTCAAAGATCATTTTCCTAAAGCCCACAGACAAGGTACATACATTTTATATTCTACTATGGAGTTTTTTTCTCACATATTATCTATCTAATTTGAATATTCATAACAAACATCTATTTGTATCTTATCAGACAGCATGGATTAAAGTTTGTATTTCCTTTCAACACATTCTGCAAAAATATTGGTATATGATCTGTAAAAAATGTTTTCGTTCGGCCGCCGCTATAAATAGAGTTACATTTATATGTAATTCTTGCAAAGAGAAACATTCAGCTGAACCCAGACATTTCTCCCCTTTTTTCCTTTTCAATTATTTGCCTTTTTTAAAAATAAATAAGGGATAAACAAGCCTCACATGTCATGAACAATCAAGTTCTTTTTATGTCCCCTTCAGAACATATCCTGATATGATTTTGGCACATACCCAAATACTTGTATGTTAACTTAAGTTTAAGATCATTCATATCAATTCTAAATACAACTTTCTAATATTCTTTATTTATTCAATTATACATTTTCTCATTTACTTTCCTTTTTAAATGTAGATGTTGGTATGATATTGATTTGACTGATAGCACAGGAACTGTGACATCATCCATTTTTGGTGAACTAGTCGAAAATCTATTGAACTTCAGTGCAGTTGAAGCTATGCAATATTACAACTAGGTCATATTTTTATACTTACAAATAAAAATACATTTGATTATTTTTTATGGCATCTTTATTATATGACTAATAATCTACACTTTTCTCTTTGGTAAAAAGAGTATTGAACTTTCTCTCAATAAGTCCATGCTGAATTGAAGACAAAAACCTTTCTCCTTCATATCAAACCTGTTCAGATCCAACCATTGGACGGAAGGCAACGCTTCACTGTTATCTATTACCGCCAAACTGATGATGCTGAATTAGAGCGAAGTTCAACTTCAAACAAAAAAGAGATGATAGCAATGCTGAAATGACACTTTCAACTATTTCAAGTACCTATCATTATTTTTTTTTAATTTTTTATTCATGAATACTTTTATTTATGATTTACCAATTTCAAACAATTTTAAGTTCACTAAAATCTTCACTGTTATTATTTATTCGTTCAACATTCTTCTAAACAAGGTGATCTTCACCTTAATACTATATCACTAATATACCTTGATTTTTTTTAATTTTCGGAAGATATTCCTGTTTCTTCTTCAAGAGTTAAACAATGTCTAGAAAAAAGATTTGAAGAAACTGGACCAAAACTGGCGTCGACCTCAAATGTTCCTGTAGATGATCACAATAAAAAGCCTAAATTATCATGAACTTTTTTCATAATATCTAACACAACATAAGCATGTAATTTTTTTAAAGATTGATTAATGCTATCGCTGCATAAGGCACTCTTCTTGATGTTCAACTTCCATATAAATTATGACTTGTTTTTTTCTTTTAAAATGATCTTGTTGTCGTTGATATTATATTTCTTAGACTACTAACTTAAACAAGTTATCTTTTATGCCTTTTCATTTAATTGGTTGTTAAAATTTATTATCATTTGCGAACGTTGTGTTGCATTCATGAATACCAGATGATCATACTTTGGAAACGCATTAATGATACTGCCAAAAACTGGCGTCGTGTCTACAAGGTTTAATCATCAAAGAAGTTATTTCCTCAAGGATACAGCTGATGCAACTTATTCATTATTTGCATATGGATGCCTTGTTATTCTACACATTCACTTTTGAATTTTATGATGGGTATTTTACATTACATCATTAGATGCATTATAGATAATTGGAATGAGCCACTTTCTCAACAAGGCAACATTATACCTATAACATATTTATTCAGTCCAAAGCTGTTAAATAACAGGCAATTTTTTTGTAGGGACATATAATGTTCTGCAATGTTTCCTGTAAAATTAGGAACAAAATAACTTGGAACCTCACCTCCAGAATATATTTCCCAGCCTCAAAGAAAAAGAAACATCTATCTCTTTGTACTCCCAGGTTTCCAATTGAAAAAGTTTGATCCATTTGTCAAGATTATGAAGAATTTCGTATGCCTATAGGTGCAGTAAAGGAAGCTATTGATAGTTTAAGGATTCATCGCGTCAACGCCTATGTGTTAGATCTTCGAGATAACAAGTGATAAGCTTTTAACATAGTACAGTTTAAACTGGGCCTTTTGGAG
>JANQBM010000004.1:26494887-26505153 GCA_025594535.1 Erythroxylum domingense
CATCTCTTCAAATGCTTGTTGAAGTTAATCCGCATTATGATTGTAACTAGCTTTCAATCGCCAGTTTCCGATTACATTACAATTACAATCGCTACTATTATTTAATGCCAATAAAGTGAGAATAATTCAGTATAGAAGGATAAGAAATATATGACCTATGCTACTTTGATATATTATAAATATATATAGATATACACCAAAAAATTTGAAGCATGCATTATATTGAAAAGGTCAGAAAGGGGGGAAACCAGGAAGGCTAAACTTGCATGTTAACAAATTGGAAAGCATCCTTGGCTTAACTTTCCCGTCTACTTTTACTTTTCAACTTGTACACCCCCCTTCAAATCTATGATTACGAGTGCTCAATATCAACTCTGCAGTTACAGAAGTTGCTCTAAGACCAGAAAAATCTTAGAAATTCTCATCACCTCATTTACTTTCACAGGCTTCGACCAAGCTTCTCATACAAATCGCGAGGCCAGTTCCTACTCATATTATTTGCCAGAAACTCTGCAATCTGCCAAAATGAAAATCCAAAACAAAGTGACAATTATGCTCATACGAACAAAAAATTACACATGTTCACGATTGTAGTCTTCCAACAGCAAAGTATCATACTCAAATTAATCATTGAACTTTATTCATGTGTCCAATTAGATCCGTTGTTATTTCTTTATATTGATTAGACCTTCAACTTTATTTTTCACACTAAGCTGGTCCAAGTTAAGAGCTAATAGAAAGCAGTTCAAGAACTGAGTTGTTACTATAATTCCTGAAGTACAAATCATGGTTCATGTCCTCACGTGTTTAAACTCCGTTAGGTAGATCAAATTGAAATTAGTTTGATCTTAAAAATGTGATAATGAAGTAACCGTCCAAAATATAGGTAACAAAACTTGATTGAACTCTGAAGTCTTAAATTTTCTGTAATAGCCAATTTTACAAAATCAATTCAATAGCTTGCTAGAGAATCAGTGGTGCTGGAATGCAGAAGGTTGGTATATTTATGAAAAAGCTCATCGAATAACAAGAAAAATACACATCTATAGCAACAGAACAAAGTTTATATTTCAACCAATAAACATAGACCTCGATAGACCTTGATCCCTTCTAGAAAAAATGGTTGATGAAAGAAAAAGTAGCACCATGCACAAAATTCAATTAATAGAAAAATGAAACCAACATTTCTTTAAGGGTTTTGAATTATATTTGGGCTTCCCCTCATAAGTAAATGTAACTACAGTTTTACTATGGGCATGCATTTCGTTGGTGTCTTCATCTGTCATATGTGGGTCTTCATCTAGCATCACAAAGCAAATGATGGCACAAAAGAAGCAAATGCTGGAAGATACCACTTGGAGATTAAATATAATGACCAAATATAAAGGAGGTGCAGTTAAGAAAACCTTAGCAACAGATGACCCGTATAAAGGAAACATGCAAAAGAGCAAAAAGGTAGTACTTTCAACAAACCTTTGCCCTCATAGCACGAAGAGATCCATCAGAATCTGGTACATTGTCAAGACATGCAAGAGTAACTTTCAAAAGGTCTGGTACACATGCTTGAACATGAGGAGATACATTTTGAAATGCTTCAGCATTCACATCCAACACTCGAGGATCCAGTGGAAGGAAGGGAAGTTTGGCAACTTCTTTCAAAGCATCAAGATGATGTCCCAGTCTTGCCAACTTGTGAACAGACAATACCGCTTCAAGTTGTCTCAGCACAGTTTCTTGCTCTAAAACCCGCTCTCTCTCTTGAAGGCTGAAACCATAAGTGATATATTTAATGCAAGGCATGCAGAGTACACAAAAAAGAACACTATACCATGCCAAAAATTTTAAAATCACTGATTACCATAAATAAAAATTCAATGTTGTGGTTGAGAATCCTCAAAAATTGTAATCAAATAACAATGGACATACGTGGTTTGTAACTTTAGATCAGACAAACAAAGTTAATTAAAGTATATCTTCTCGTTCTTAAATATTCTGTTATTTCTTTATGCAAAGGTAAACAAGTTATACCAAATTCTGATAATGTTAGTTGCAGTATTGTAAAAGAAAAAGATTTAATAATTCATTTTAAAAATTATGTAGTTTGTTTGGTTTTCGAACAATACCTTTAGCAGATAACCTTTTGAATTAGGACTTCATTGCCTCTAATGAATAATCATAAATACAAAACTGAATGCAATTAAATGATACACAACTATCATCACCAAATGAAAAGAAATGATTATAACAAGAAATTAACCAATGATGATATTGTACTACGTAGTAAGGTTAGTTCTGACAAATATTTAAAACTCGGTGGTATGCCATAACCCATCTAAATACTTTTTCCTGGTTTATAAAACTGAGAAAACTTGGGGGTAAAAATGTAAACTACCAGGTTATTCAAAAACAGGAAAAGGATATTCATCCCATTGAATTACACTTCTATCTTTTATTAATACAAAATAGTTCAAAAATCTTAATGCAAATGTTTTCTAGTATACCCAGAAGTTCCATAAACGAAGAATACTTGCTTTTGGAAACCAGTTTAAATGTGCTTCAATATCAGCAACATCTGACTAGCTAAGCACCATGCCAATCATGATTTGAATTATGAAAAGAAAGCTCGCAGGAAGTATTCAAAGTTGCAGACTAACCTGACTTCAGGATAATACTTGAACAACTCCAAAATCTCATTTCCAGAATGAATAAAACCTGATGTCTGGCTCTCACCATCCAGTCTACAACGTGAAAGGGCACAAATTGCTTCCGACAGGCACTTATTAATGGTATCTAGTGCCATAGAAAAAGCTCCAACTCTCTTGTGAATTTCTATAGACTGCATATCACAATAAATTTATACTAAGAAACAAAAGGAAAATTCACAAGATAAATGTTGACAAACATAGTGAAAAATAAGATTTATATATTACAACAAGAATAACAAAAGACCATTAGATGTACCAAACATTTACATGCAAGAGCAAACATGTGTGCACAGATGTCGAGAAAGCACGAGCCCAAGACTACAGCCAATGTTTTTGAAAGAACAGCATCTGACAGCCCAACTTTTGTTCAAGAGCCAATTAAAAAGTTGAAGACAACAATTATACAAAAGCTAAGAAATATTGTCCTTCCAAAGGATAGCAGTCACCTTCCTAGGAATAAAGATTTCACTGCCCAAAGATGGAAAGTTGAAACTATAAATTAAATAACACGCAGATTAGCGTCGACACAGGAAAACTAGGGTGAGAAAATGACACATGCCTTGTCATAGAGTCCTGCTTCCTGACACTGGCGAGCAGTTTCAAGGAGGAATTGTTGTCTTGCTTTGAAATCGGTCAAAAATCTTGCTAATTCACCTTCATCACCAGCACCTCTTGGACCAAGTAAAAGATGAATTCCACCATCTCGTAATAACAGCTCAGTAAGAAGTTGCTTCAGCATTACACTTTTCTGCCTTAGCTGATTTACACTGGCCTTCCCAGTCCACGACACCTCTCCACCACCAACTGCAGCAGCAGCTTGTACGTAATATTCCAATGCGAGTGGGATATCACCATGTCTTAAATATGCAGATCCATGCTGCCTAATAATGCTAGAGACCTCTGCATAAGGATCCATTACTCCTAATTTTTGTCCAGCGCCAGTGCTTTCAGACAGAACTCCATGATCTGCCAGTGCAATTGATATGTGGACAGCATCAATATCACACCCTTCATCAGTAGGTTCCTTTGCCAGATACAAGGCCGCTGGTAATAACTGGATGCTTAAAAGCAACACATAAGGGTATACCAATGGGTCCTTCCCATTTTTGGTATAATACGATGGCTCAAATTTGTTGAGGTAAACCTGTAAGTCTTCCAAACTGTATGGCGATGAACCTTCATGTAGGATTACAGGTGAAGTTCCATTAGGGACATCTCGAACAGCTGACAATGTAAACCATAAAAAATCTTCTATTGTAGTGAAAAGTGTTGGCAGATCTCTTAGAAGGCGGTCAATCAGCCTGCGAAAACCAGATACTATAGCATAGAGTAACAACTTTTTCTTGTCATATGCAGCTCGACCCATCCGATCACCCATTCTTAACATTTTTTCACACTCATCTGAAGCAGCAGCTGCAATTTCAGTGGACACCATGCCTCCAGTATTAATCCACTCAGTAAGCTGTAGAAAAGGAAGGTTTTGTGGGGCTGATTATTATGACTTATACATTTTTAGGACTTAGATAAAGAACAATCATTTACCAGAGGTGCAAACTGATGCGAGACACGGGATGATTGGGCAACATTTCTTGCTTCGTCATAATATCCAGTTCTTAGGCAGAAATAAATCTGTTAAGCATGAAATCATGAATTAGGATGAAAGAATGTGAGAGTCAAAGTGACTAGTAACAATACATCCAATGAATGTTACCACCCTGTTGATCAACCAACTTTTGAATGCATAACCATGGGTGTATATACACAATATATAACATGGTTGTTTGTACACCATTCATCCTTATGTAATGGTCTTCTAAGTTACAAATTTACGAGTAACAAAGGATGAAACCCAAAACAGCCCACAAAATGTGGAAGAAGCATAAGCCCAAATGGTCACATTTTCTTAACAAAGCAAACTAGTAATGAGCAACAAATACAAACAATTGAAATCCTACACCACACTACTCATTTTGTTTTTCCAATCTCAGAGGAGCAAAAGTAGTTTATTAACTTATGTAAGGTGGCCTTGAGGCCCGTTCTCAGCAGTTTTAAATTGATACAAGATCACAAAGATAAGGGAACTCCTATTTCACAAGAAGAGTCAAGTGAAACATTAAGGGAACTCCTATTTCACAGGAAGAATCAAGTGAAACAAACTGAAGAATCTCATGAACAGTAAAATCAACCCTAACCAATTTCAGTTGTAACATGCAAAGGACTTTCTTTGTAGAATTTTATGTATACTGAAGGTGATTCGTTAACAGCTTTCGGCAAGACCATTTAGGCAACCCATATGCAGTGATTTTCAAGATTTGCGTTCAGCTGTGTTTCCAAGCAGCACCCATAATTTAAAACAGTTATTGTTGGAAATCGCACCAAAAACTCAGAATAAGGGTAATGCTAACAAAGTTCTCTGCTCATTCTTGATTTTTGAACTGTTAAAAAGCATAAAATAATCTGAAACAACATACTTGTTGCCAGGTGGTATCCACTGGAGGCTGTCTACGAATATCACCTGCATCAAAATCAAGAACTCCATAATCCCTTAAACGAACCTGCACAAAAAAGAAAAAGAAAAAAATATAAAATCTCGGAAGAAGGCCGTAACTTGTAAGTCAAGTCAAATAGTAAGAGCCAGACAAACCCGAAGAAATGCGCGAACTCTTTGTAAATTTCCAACTGCTCCGCCAAGGGATGCCTGACATAAGATCACAATAAACAGGAAAACATTAATGAAGAGCAGAAGCAAGAAGGCATCAAGGACAAGACTTTAACGAGTTGAGAAACGAAAACTGATTTATGGCAAATATCAATTTCAAGACTGAAGTGAAAAATTATCCAAACTTCTAGTACCTGTGCAAGATGACTTTGTATTGTATCCATCATATATTTTTCATGCCCCCATTCTAGATGGCGCCTTGCACCAAGTACTAAAGATATTTTTCTTGGAAAGTTCCACTGCACACTTGAGTTTTCGCCCAGCAGTGTCTGCCAATCACATTAACGTTGTCAGATTTTCCTAATAACAGAAACTCAAAAGGAAACAAACAAGTTCTGAACTAGATGACCTAAGAAGAAGCTCAGGAAAATGTTTTAGGTTTACCTGAATAAGGTGCCATATCTTCTGAATGTTAACTGATTTTCCAGCAGATGTTTCAAGCCCCAAACTTTCATAGACAACTTTGAAAGCTGTTGCAGGCTAGAAGAATAAACAGCAGATAATAAACATACAGAAATTGAAACCCTTTTGCTTCTTTAATGGATCAATGTGATAGAGAAACAAAGGCACAACAACCCAAAGATTCAGTTTGCTTCTAATTTGGAGTCCCCATTACAAAATTCTTGGGCATTTCAAGCTGGTAAAGTTTGTTGTACAAAGGAGCTCTTATAGATTTTTCAACTTTTGCATAGTACATATAAATCTTTTCAGTGGCCACAATATTTTTTTAGATCCTTCAAGTTCAATCCCCTTTATGTAAACATCAACACACATTTCTAACCCACTTCATAACTGTTTTTTGCTCGATTACTAATGCCTTTCAAGTCAGTACATATGTGTTTAAATCGGCTAGCTAACAAGAACATGGTGCAGGAAGAAGTTTAAGCAACAAGGAAACAGCCAGCCTTATTTCAGATGAAGATGTATCTTACTAAAGCCAATTAAAATATAAATCTTTAACACACGGTGCGGGAAGAAGTATGGAAAAAGAACAAACAACCACCCTTACTTTAAATATTAAGCCACGCTCTCTTGCATTGTTAAGATTCTTCACAACAGCAGCATAGGCTGAGGCCTTTTTCTCCACTATGGGCTTGTTTGCTATAGGTATGAGCTTCATGTCTGATCTGCCAGAGGAAACTTGAGAACTGGAAGTTATAGACATCAATTGACCTGGATTTGTAGAACCAGAGCTATCAACTAAGTTAGTTCTAGGCAAAGTTGATATCCGATTCAAGCTCTGAAGAAAGTCACGTTTTTCCTTTTGCCAATCTTCCTGCAATATATAGCATTATTATTATAAAGTCCGCATTGTATATCCTTTGAATAATAATATCCTTTAATTGCCTAAATTTATTCTCACAATGTTAATAGCAGGACTTCCATAAAAAAGCATTAGGGAAGATTGAGAAAAAAATACAAGAAAAGCATTAGGAGAGATTGAAAACAAGATACAAGTAAGAAAGCTAACAAATTATCTCTATTAAATTAAGTTTATGGAAAGGCTTACAAATTTTTTAAATGGTTAATTATATTTTAAATTTTAATTAATTTCTCAATATTAGCTAGAACTATTAAAAATTAATAAAATGCATAATCCAATTTGTTTCAAATATAACCAAGGCCTCAGGTCCGTTAACTCCATTCATTAGAGTGGTTGATGTAGAGGGCCAGATAAGCTAACCTATCACAGCATTTTACATGTAAGGAAAATAAATTTAAATATATTTTAAATTTAAAATTTCTTGATAAAAAAGAAGAAAACTTGGCACTGAAAAACAGTTAAGGGGTGTTTGTTTGGGGAGAAAATAAACAGAAAAGGAGAGGAAGACGAGTGGCAGAGACACAATGAGAGTTTATAGCACCACCACCAACATAACCACTATTAATACTGTTGGGTTTAATAGTCGGAGTCTCCATTCTTCTTCGTTGCTACTCATTGTTTTTAGCAGTCCTGCCCTTCTAATTCTTCTTCTTGTTAGTTCTGGACTTTAAAACAATAGAATTGCAATCGAAATATTGGTGATAACTAATATCGTATGTATTGCAACATGTAGAAAAGATGAGGTCTAATCAAAGAGAGATGAGGGGGTGCCACGGTAAGGTCAGTTAGCTGACCCTCCATGTCAAAAAACCTAGCAATTGAGGTTAACAGAGCTAATATTTGGATATATTTGAAACAAACTGAAGTTTTAGGTATTTAATTGATCTTTTTTGTAAGTTTTGGCAAGCATTGAAAATTTGAGTAAAGTTATAAATTTAAAATATAATTTACCCTTTCTTCAATGTCACTAGAAAAATCAATTAAAGAAAGAGGGCTAAAGAAGGGAAATGCAATATGCAGGAGGATTGAAATTAGATATTTCCAAACAAACTCCAACGATATTTTGGTAAGTCAATAATTTTGACAACTTGTATGTTTGTAATTTAAAAAGGGGAAAACTAGTCTTTGCAAAAAGAAAAACAGATATCCAAGATAAAATGTTTGTAGACGACATAAATCAAGTAATAAATGCACTGAAATGAGATTACTTGCTCATAAAAAAACCCCATAACACTCTTTTACCCATTTTTCTATATCAAAAAGAGTAGGAGGGAACAGTAGCAAAAAAAGGTTAGGTTGGATGGATAAGATTAGTCTATTGTAATTCTAGAACAAGCGTCATTTTTTTTCTTAATTCAGTTCCACAACAATCAATAAAAACGTAAACCAAAAATCAAGAAGCAAAAATTATGCAATTCACCAAAATGCCTATCTAAAATTGTTGAAACATAAGTCTTCTAAATGATATGCATGAAAAATTCTGATAATGGCAAGTTTTGGACAACAGATAAATCCTTCACCCAATGGACTACTTCGGGAACATACAAAAAGACGAGTAATGCATGCTAAAAGAGCAGCCCATTGCTCCATTGTTTATATCCATGAAGTCCAAATTCCCTAAGGAAATGAAAACTATAACAAATCAAACATTGAATCAGCACGAACCTCCAAAACCTTCATCATATAATCATTAAAACTTCTAAGATTATCTTTTTGAGCTTCCTGTATGGCAGAAACCATGGCCATTTCATGAACCTGTACCAAAAAGGTTGAAAGAAAAAGAGAATTAATTCATTCCCATTGAGCATCAAGACAACATCTAACAAGTAAGACGAAATACAATTGGAGAACAGTTACCACTACTAAATAGAGTGATCCTATGTGATATAGAAACAATGGAGACATTCGTACATACTATAACCATGCATAGAACTGGAAAATATACATGTACGAAGACAAAATATAACTTATTACAAAATCAATTTCTCACTTGTGCAAATAATTAACTAAGAAAATTAAAATAGAGAATTGGATGCAAAAAGCAAGAGCTAGACACAAGACAGAAACATGAAGAATTGACCACAAATATTTCAAGAAATAGGAGAAGCGAAAGATTTTCTAATTCAGAAACATTATGGCTTGCCTAATGCAAAACCAGGGCCACACTTCCTGGGCGAAATCTATCATGTTCTTTATGCTTCATCCTTCTTTTCTAAGTGCTATTGCACCAAAACTTATAATCTAGTAGATACATAGTCGTATTCACAGGTTTCAATACCTTATAACAGTTGGTTGGTTTAAACATAAAAAGTTTGATGACTAATCAATATGAACAACGCAAAATACTTAAGCCTGTGATGGAAGACAATCCACACCTCAAATATTAGACTCAAAAAAATACACTAGGTTTAGGGTAAGTTAAGTCACATGCGAGTCTATGATTAAGAGTTCAAAACTACCTGTTGTAGATATTCTTCAATGCTTGTAGCCTCAGTTGAGAACACATCCTCAAATGTTGTCTTCAAAGAGGAAAAGAAACCAACAAATAAGAAAAGGAAAGTTGAAAGGAAATTTGCACTAATCCAGCACAGAAATCAACTAGATCGAACAAGTATATTTACCTTCAACTCAAAAGACTTAAGATCTTGAGCAAGTTGCTCAGCATTTATTCCTTCACGTGCAAGAAGCCTGTGAAAGAGTAAAACATTAAGAAAATAATATGCTCTTCATATATTTACTTAGTAGGGTAGATGGAATGCAAAGCAAAATAAGTGGAAAATTTAATACTATCCTGCTGAAAGTGTATAAGAAATTCTCTCATGGTTTCTGGGGAAATAATGTGTAGCTTAATGGGTGATAATCCCAAGTGTTAGAAAATCACCTCGTAGCAGCAATAGACTGAGAAGGGGCCTCATTCCTTAGGGTTTTGGCCTTGAGCTTCTTTGATAAGGCTTCTAACTGATCTAAGTTTCTCTGAACAAGAACAAAAACAAAAATGAAACCATAATGGCTAGTATGGAACAATGGGGTTCCGAACACCATCCATTAATGAGGTTACAAATGCTCTTTTAAAAAGAGAATGGGATCAACATTAATAAGCCAATTTTAGTCTTCCAACAACTAGAACGGGAAGAAGCAATGAAATTGGGAGCACCATTGTTACGTAAAGACAAACTATAAGACTGGTTTCGAGTTTTTCGGCATACATGAGAAATAACTTAGAAACATTCAGATATACTTTGTGAAGAAACGAACAGACAACGGAAAAGAGAAATGGAGAGAGACCTGAAGAGGAGGAAACTGAGAAGGGGCAGCTTGCTCCAGAAGCTTGGTTGAAGAGTGAAGGAGATCGGTCCACCCGCCCATGTCTTGTTCACTCACCATTCTTCTTTTTTCTTCTTCTCTCTCTCTCCCACTCACTCAATCTCCCGGATTTTAATTCAAAACCCTAATCCTTTTTGTTTCTCGGATTATTTAGAGAGGGCTTGGAGGGCCTTCAAGGAAAGGAGAAGACAGAA
>JANQBM010000004.1:26556935-26586482 GCA_025594535.1 Erythroxylum domingense
CTTCTTTCATTTAATCCAAAGACTACTTACTTTAGGCCATAATCTTATACCTTAAATCATACACTAATTTAATTCTAGCTTTGGCATAATAATTAAACTCCAAATAAAATGGTTTATCTAGCAAGACCACAAAATTTATTCAAATCATGCTTAATGAATAAAATAAAAAAATTCAGGGCCCAACACTAACCTCCTGCTTCCAACAGTCCTATATTATATCCATAAACCCCTCCATTTGAGTAACTCCATTAAAAAATCTGAATGGAGCTCTAACTTTCCTAGTGACAGTAAAACATTGAATATGCATATATGGGTGGTCTGAACTCAAGTTTTCCCTAAAGTGCATAAAAGTTTGAGGGAAAAAGGTTAACCAATCTAAGTTCATGAAGCATATATCTAGCTTTCTCCTTGTAAGCATGGTTCCTTGCTGATTATTTGACCAGGTAAGCAATCTTCCTATCGAGCATAGATCTAACAGCTCCACTTGACTAAGCAAGTTAGTAAGTTCTTTCGTATCAGCTAGAGTGAATCTCTTCCCACCTTCTATTTCCTTAGAATTGAGAATACAGTTGAAATCCCCAACCATAATCTATGGACTTCTAGCTGAATTTTGTATACTTCTTAAATCCCTCCATAGCTTGCTTCTTTGGAAGGCAAAATTAGCAGCATAGATCTTTAACTTAAAGGATTAACCTTCAAACTAGCATAACAAATGAAGATGATGGTCACTTTCCTCCACTAATTGAACCTCCATCTGCTTAGAGTTGTAACAACAAATGATTCTCCCATTGAAATGTGATCTGTGATTTGAAAGGAACCTCCATTGTGACCTTAAAAAATTTGAGTTTTCAAGCAAAAATTGGTCTTTAATTCTAGTCTCCAACAAACTCACCATAACAGGTTGCTTTACTATAATAAGCTCTCCGATCAAAGACCTTTTTTAGGGGTCACTAAGTCCCCTAATGTTCCAAAATAAGAGATACGTTTTGGGGACAAAGCCCTTTTGTTTTTACTCTTCCCTTTTTCTAACAAATCTCCTCTTAGTTGCTTCCGATTGTTAGCTACCTGTCTCTACATCATTTAGCACAAATGCTAGTTCTTTAGATATGTTAGTATCCTATTCTGATGATAAGTTGATAGACTCCCCATTTATAATATTTTCCTTCAGATTTGGACCTATTTCCAGGTCCTTGGTATTGGCCGACTGATCAATGGAAGATTGATTCATTTGTTTCTCACCATTAATAAGAGGACTAGCATTTTGGTATTCAATATTTGGAACCTCGGTCCTTTGCCCTACATTTCTCCCTCTTATCACCTCCTCAGGACCATTTGTTTCCTCATCATTTAAATCCCTCGAGCCTTCAAGTTGCATTCAAATCCCTTTTACACTCTTCTCAGCTTTGTCACTTGCTAGCAGTTCATCTTGATTTCTAGTTTGAAACAATTTCCTAGTTGGTTGTCATTTTTTAGTGGAATTATGCTTCTATAGGTAGGATAAAGGAATAGATTTCTTCATCATATCCATATTCTCTCCTAAACTCAGAACAGACAAATTATCAAGCAAATGAGTTGATTTCAAAACCTCAATACACACCTTAATGTAGCCAGTTCTTTCCATATTTACAGGTTGGGTCTCTATGCTTAAAGACTTGCTTAGAGAATTTGCCAAATAGCTAAGATCCTCTTCATTCCATAATTCTGTAAATAAATTGTGAAAGTTTACCCACAGTGGAAATGTATCAATCCCTTCAATGTCCATTTCCAATCCAGGTCTCCACTTTTGTAAGAATGCCAAAGGCCTGATTTAATGATCTCCGACAGAGCCTCTCCAACCCCTTGTTATTCCAACATGTTTTAGCCTAGGCACTAACCACTGGGAACACTGGTCTCTTGCTCCAAAAGAAACCTATTAGAGTAAAGGACCAGACTTGAACACCAGCTTCAAGTACCTCCTTCGGAGAACAGATAACCCCATCTCTAGAGACATCTTAGAAATGCTTCAAGCCTACCTTGTAATGGTGAGTTGCCAACTTCTTTCTCCAATTTCCCTTTAGTTTCAAGGCTTCCACATTCTCTTTAGCATTAACACAAATAGCTGGTGTTCTATATAGCTTTGATGTTTTCTGACATAAATTTTCTCTAGACAAAATAAGGAAATCTTCTTTGGGACCAAAAGACTCCTATTTCCATTATAACTACAACTAGGCCCTACCAAGGCCTTATCGACAGAGGGAACACCCAGTAGAGAAGGTTCTTTGACAACTCCAAAGTAGAAATAACACTGACGCAGGAAGAAAGATTTCCAAAAGCAGAAAAATAAAGAGGGTAAAATAGTAAAAATGCTAGAGAGAAGCAAGAGTAATAAGTATCTATCACTCTAACAATTACAATTTACAATAAGAGTTCGTACTAAAGAACCAACTAGAAGTGAAACAAAAAACAAAAATATTTACAATTATATTGTACATATAGAATTTAACATATACATCAAATATAAGTGAAATTAAAATAAGAGCAAAAACAAAAACCTGGAATTTCATTCAATCGAATACCTGCTTAAATTGCATCTCTCATTTGTTAGATAATCATCACCATCATTCAAATTCATTGCACCAAATGATATGTCGATACTTTCTCATATAAGATTATCTTCAAAGTCACTCTCATCTATCAAACCTGGTTCCTCAAAAACCCAATCTGCTAAGAGATTGATGTTATCAATATAAATTAGATCTACAGAGCTACTTATTCTATTAAGAGTTCTATCAAATAATAAAATTAAATTATTAAAAAATATAAGAAATTTGATCTAACTTAATAATGATAATAACATATAGGTTGTATCAAACAAAGACAAAGTCATTCAACCTTTTGTGCTCCAATTTGTTCGTTTACTTCGAATGAATTAATTCAAATGTGCTTCAATTTCTTTCATACCCTAATGCACTCATACATTGACTAAGAATTCGAATTACAAACATTTTCTATTATAGAACACCACTTTTTAATTAGTTCCACTAACCATTTATAAGACAACAAAAATAGCATTATAAATAAAATAAAATGATGATTAATTTTCAACAAGTAACAAAAGTGAAAAAATATATATAAATAGATTAATTTACAAGGATTGAGCCAAACTTAACTATTCTTGAATCCAAAGGAATTACATGAAACCCAAAAGGTAATAGGGGAGCATCATCAGGATAAATTTCACACCATGTTTTACTTAAAAATTGACTTAGGATTCCATTTGCAAACAGTTGCAATTCTAAAACACCATTTCTAAATTAGTCTAACCAAGCAATTATAAGAAAATAAAAGTAACATTATAAATCAAATAAAATGATGATTAATTTTCAACAAGTAACAAAAGTGAAAAAATATATACAAAAATTAAGTTTGTCTCTTTGACAAATAGCAATTGGCATCCCAAAATCACCAGAAGCTTCCTTATAAATCTCCATTTGTCAGCTTAGGAGATCTTGCATCATCTCACAAGTAACAATTGTTGTAATAGTTAATAGCATTGCCTTATTAACTTTAAATTTCTTTGTAAAACTTGATATAAAATAGGTACTAGGATTCAAAAATGTCATAGTTATAAACAACATAGAGTTAAGTTGCCTTTCTCATCTCTTATTGATGATTACAAGATAAGGTGTGTATAAAAAAGACTTATTTTCTTATTGGCCTTAATTTCTTCCTTTACCCACCCTATAGCTTTGTAAAAATAACTCATTGTTGCCTTCTCATCATTATCATCAAGACAAAGTACTCTCATTAAAGGCTCACAAACTCGAATGATAAAAATTGACATTGAGACCAAAATTCATTATCTTCAAGTATAATTCTATAAACCTTCAATACAACATTAGACCTAGCATGCAACTTACTTATTACTTGTAAATATTTGTCTCAACTCTTTCTATACTTGTAAATATTTGTCTCGACTCTTTCTTCATCATAATAAAACACTGAAGTGATAAGAAATTTGTTGCAAATCTTGTAATAGCATAATAACACAAATTCCTACCATTGATGAAATCATTTCTTATTAAATTCAAGATTTATGCATGATTGTAGATGAACTTGGTCACTTTTTTTGGTTTCTGCATAATCTCATCAATAATAAGAAAATACCTAGCATCTCCTATATATAACCTTTTTGGTTTCTGCATAATCTCATCAATAATAAGAAGATACCTAGCATCTCCTGTATTTTCCAACACCTATACTTGCTTTACAATCTTTTTCCAGCTGCTTTATAAGTAAAATCATTGTCAATAATGAACTGAGCAATATTTCCTAGCCCAACTTCATTCACTTCTTCATCAAATATTTCAAATAGAGTATTAGCATTCCTAATAAGGTCATATGCATCAATAGATTTTAAAAACATTATACCCTTTGCAGAATAAACTAAAACATTAATAATATACTCATGTCTTCTATTTTTCTAACCATAACACAAGAATGAACACACAAAAGTAACCCAAGTCATTATTCTTCCATCTAAATAACTTTTAATTTCATAATCAGAGCTACTCAGAAATTTACCTTTGTAGTCATCAATTGAAGAAGTTTTGTATCCTGGATGGTATTTACTAATAATAATAAGACTGGGAAGCATTGTATGTTATACCTGAATCATACCACCATCTAGCTATTGCCATATCTACATTATGAGCCAATTCTCTAGATTATAAGGCATTACAGATTGAAGGCTAAGCTCTAGGAGTTGTTTGTGGTGCAAAAAAATTGGATATAGTTATTCTTTTTTTCCTAACATCTGGTGTAATATTCCCTTCTAGTTGGGTAGGAATATTATCGCCTTCAACATTCCCATTATCATCCTGAACACTAACAAAGAACTTTCATTACTGATTTTGTATTTCAATCTTTGCCTTCTTTCTTTCTCATGCTAATACTCTTCAAGCAAACTCATCATTTGCTATTTCATATCATGGCTAACTTTTTTATAAGGTACCACATTACCTTTAACCCAACTAAATGCTTTTTTAATTTGGTGATTTCTTCGCTTTTCAACTACTTGTTACAAAACAAACAAATGGATAAATCTTCATTTTGGAAACCAATCCAATATAAGTCCAAGCTGGATCATTGAATCTTCCTGAAGTGGTTGAATTATTAGAAGTACTTGAAATTCCTTGAACTTATCTATAAAAATAAATAAAGATATGTGTCAAAATTAAATTAATAAATTCATATACAATATTTAACCACCCATAAGATGAGATGATAAATGTGTATTTGCTACTTATAAAACAAGATTAATATTTGTAATTTTATTTCCTGACAACAATAAACAATATAAAAATACGAACATTTAATTTTTTAACTTAGTTACATATATTAGATGATTATTAAGATAACATATAATATGACATATTTTTGAATAATTATACACAATTCACAAATCATAAATTCACAATACGTAAATATTCTTCCATAATTCATACATAATATTATTTTGATCTCATTTCTTCACAAGTTCACAATGCCTAAATGTTTGAACCAATTCACACAAACAATTTTAACTTTTAAATCCATATTTTCCAATGCATATTTTATAAACCATTCACAAAACGCACTTGACATAACCAAAACACAATGCAATTGTAGTTTAGCATAGAAACAAACTACTCAAAACATACCCAAAAAAATCAAAAATTGCAATCATGGTTGACTTGGGTTAGGCCGGGTCCAGTCTAGATCTAAAAATAGAAATCTTGATTTCAACAATCTTTCTAGGCAAGCAGCAATCGTAAATGGTGATGGTGGAATGAAGCAACAGCAAATGACAATAGTGGAGTGGTGTAAACAACTACGGATGGGTGGAGACCAGAAAGACCAAGCTTGGGCAGATAGTTCAACCAGAGGTTGACAACGTTGTGTAGTATTGGGCAAGTCCGACAGTGGAGTGTGACGTGATGCGATGGTAGTAGCTACTAACAGTGGTGCGGTGGCAGTTGGTAGTCGACAACAATGAACGTTGGAGGGACGGAGAATAAATAATGAAAATGGGTAAAGATGAGAGATATATATGAAAATGGGTGGTATGTCGTCTACATGCGTCGGTTTGTTTTGTTTTGGTTGTTTTTTTTGCAATGTATTCTATGGAGATTTAAAACTTTATGGTAGCGGTTGGTATTTAACCAGTATTTTAAATACCGGTTAGCACTAGACAAAATCTGATACTGGTCAATACCTATCAATATATTAATTTTGTACCGATTTTTTGCTGGTATGGTACAAGTTTAGACACTTTAAGTTTTGAAGTTTGAAGCAATTCTCCACGTTAGAGAACTGTAACTTCTCCTTAGCCAACTTTTTGGCCATTCTCCTCTGCTCCCTCTTATTCTGGTTGCTACCACGAATTGACTTTCCCGCATAGAAATACAAATTCGTTTACATGTGAACTAAAATAAACACTTCCATTTCATATGGGGCAATTTCTTCTTCACTACATCTTATAGCTTAGTTTGTAATTCTTATCTAGCTTGTTACTCATAGCATGACCATCATCAACATTCTATCGAACACCAAGAGTACTAATCGATGCATCCATTGACCAAGGTAATAGTGCTCCAACGATTTGTTTTCGATGACTAACATCTTACAAAGTCTCTTCCTGTGAGCCCTAGTTAACTTTCGGCATTATTGTTAGTGTCATTACTTGCAAATCATCTGTAAATTTCGAAACCCGATCTGTTAATATATATCCTGGTTGCTCTTACCTAAACGAGTATCACTGGTTTTCATATAAAGATATCTGGAATAAGATTCACATCAAATCCTTCCTTTAACAAGCTCTCAGTTTCTTACGCGTTCTCCTTTCACATAATTCCCTTGACAGCGCTGTCAAGATGAGATAGAAACTAAGATGGAAACCAAAAGTTTGAGATAGAATTCCTGGAGAAGGAGATAGGTAAGTAAAGCATGAGGGAACCGGTAAGCCCGGACACGAGAGAGAAGCAAAGATAAAGAGATGAAAAATTCCAGAGAGGTAACGGTGCGTGAGAGACTTCCAAGAGAAGGAGGGGAAATAGGTTATTCAATTAGGAATTCGTAGAGTAAACGAGGGAGAGAGGAGCCGAAGGTTGTTGAGTTAAGGATTCATAAATTGGTTCCATTAAATAGGGAATTTTACTAATAAATTCCAAGACTACCTTAAACCAAATTGCTTAATTGGAATAAGCACAAGATCATGTACACCACTAATAGAAGGACAAAGATGAAAGAAGGTGGGACTTAAAATATAAAGAAGAAGATGGTGAAGATCAATGATGTAAAAACCAAACCGAACCAGCCGGTTCGACAAGGGTTAAGAATGAACCGGTCTAATTTTCGGTTTGATTTTTACTTTTAACCGTTAAGGGTGAAAATCGGCCGGTTAAATAATAAACCGGCCGGTTTTGTTTGAACCGTGAAAACCAGCAATAAGGATTTCTTCTCCAACCGAGTCAACGTTGAACAGACTTCTCCGATTTTAGTTCTTTCTTAAACTTAGAACAAAACAACGAATGACTTAATAGTTTTGTCGACAGCTTGATCATTCATCTAAAGCTGCATAAAACCTACCCAAAACAAGCTCACAACTCATAGCACAACCATCTTTAACAAAAATTTCAGTAACATAATCGAAGCAAACAACAATCATCGTGCCAAATAAGAACTGCGTTTCAAGAAAAATTACATAGAAAAAGGAAAGAAGAGAGAGAAAGAGAGAAACAGACAGAGCGAAAAAGAGAGAGAGAGGGAGGAGAGAGTAGATCATCATAATGTGGATATGAGGTTGTTGAATCTTAGCACTCACACCACCAAATCCATAGGGGTTTTAGTTTCTCTAAATCTTTTTGAGAAAATTTGCAAGAAAGACAATATCTTTAGGGACAATCGAAGAATCCCATATGAGGAAGATAATCATAGATATAAAGTTAAAAAAAGTGAAAAAAGAAAAGGTTAGAAAAAAAAATGAGCTTCTACATGATAGATACAGGAGTTCACTAGTTAGCCTCCAGTGAAAGGCCACTTCCACTGGCCGTATAGATGAGAGAAGCATCAAACTGAAATAGATTGGTTTTTCTTTTTTCTTTCCTTGCAATGGGTGACGATTCTTACAAAGCAAACTAAGCAATTTTTGGTTTCTAAGACACTATGAGAGAGAAGATGAAGAAAGAGGACAAAGACTTATGAAACATTAATGGTTGCTTTTCTTTACATGCCTTTTTGTTTGACTGCTTGTAGACCTCGAAGTTCGTGTCTAGTTTGAGTATTAGTTCAGAAAGATTATTTCGTTAATGTTCATACTCAATTTTCTCTTCTTCTGTACTAATTAAAATATGAAAATTTATTCTTATTTATAATCTTATATTAAAAAATTATTTGAAAACAAAAAATTATTTCATAAAAAAAGTATTACCTAAGTTAATATTAATTATAAATTACAAATTTTTTATTAATAAAGTTTTGTAATGAATAAATTATCATAAAAATGTTTTAAATTTTAATTTTATTGTTTTATTGAATTATGATTTATTTTAATAAAATATTTTATTCTTACTTATTTTTATAATTTTTAATTCTTATTTATTATATACAGGTTTTATAACATTCATTACTAGTTGAATCTTTAAACCTTAAACCTTTCTTTCGACTGGTTCAATATCCGGTCCGGTTTTTTAAATATTGGTGAAGATGAAGATGAAGTATATTAATAGAAACTCTTTAATTAGTTTAAAAGGTTTAATAAGAATCTTAAAGGTTCTTATGCTTAACTAAATCTGCTAACTACTTGATTTTCAAAACACTTGTTGAACTAATCAGTCCGATTCGATCTTATATTCATTGAATGTAACCATAGCCATCAATATTAAGTTCATTCCTAATGTACCATATAGCTTAAATCAATTCTTAAAATTTTCACGTTATTTACTTACCTAAATTGTGAATTTATTTGTCTTAAGCTTCACCCTAGACTTTATATTGAGTAGAGCCTTGTTCCTTTTCTTTCTTAGATATGTTCTTCTATATGCTTAATAACATATTGAATTCGATTTTGCAAACTTCAATAGCTTTTTTATATGTTTTTTTAGTCGTAGTTTGGTTTGAAATTTTGACTTCAAAATAAATGATACCTTAACTAATAGACATAGAAATTGTGAAGGAATGGTGTTACCAAAATTACAACTTTTCAATAGATTCCTTTGAACTAAACTTGGAACATATTGACGAGCTCTTCCAATTCTAAGGGTGGTTCAATAAACAATTATACATAAAATAGCAAACAGTAATGGTCCAAAATACTTTAAATTGTATATCAAATGCCAAGTTATTTTCAATAAGCTCATTACTAGCATTGAAGTGTTAGTTTTTGTTTATTTTTATTTTTGTCCTAAATTTATATAAAAAATTAAGGATACATTATAAAAAATCTTAAACTTTACTCAAGTTTTTAATACTTGAAAAAACTACAAAAGGTAGCAAAAATGCTTTAAGGGAAGGTTTCAATAGATAAGGAATGAAAAACATTTGGTCAGTTATGTATTATCATTGTTAGAACAATTTTTGGATATCTCATTTTTGAGAATTACTCAATACCCCCCACATACAAGATAAATGATTTTCATTCCTTAGTAACAGGCAAGACTATCATGCCTGTGACAATAAGTGCCAGAGGTGTGACAAGAAGTCATAGGCGTGACAAGGTGTGACAAGAAGTCATAGGCGTGACACTTCTTGTCACACCTCTGGCACTTACTTATTTTTTTCAATTACATATAATTAAAATATAATTAATTCCAACAATTCATTAATTAATTACAACATAATTCATTAATTACATTTTTCTCTTTTTAGAAATTAAATATAATTAATTAACATATATTAAAATTTGATGTAAAACAAATTTTTAACAAATTTTTAAATCTCAATATTTTTAACAAACTAATCATTATCAATGGTAATGATAATCATTCCTTCTTCTTAACTAACAATCATAACTATAATGATTATATCCATTCTCATTCTTCACTATATTCATTCTCATTCATATTAACCCGTCATCAACCTTATAATATGTGACATACCATGTCAACATAGTTGTTTAACACGTAGCAGACATGTGGCTACTATGAGACACATCATATAATTAAATTAAAAATTGAAAACGAACATTTTCTCCTAAAATTATCTAGTCTCTTCCTTATACACTAATAATAACTTAAGAAAGGAAAAAATTCGCAATGTTAACTAAAACTTTATATTCAAATACAATAAAATGAAGAGCATGCATCAATTTCATAGATACAACTCCAAACATCAAATCTCCAAACTCTCTCTTTCGCTTGGTTCTTGATACGACCCTCACTAATATGACTAATGAGATTTGTTATCAATATGAATAAGAATCAAGAATCATTCTATTAAGAAAAGTTTGATTCGAGAATAATGAACCTAAAATAAAAAATAAACAAATTGAATCATCACTCTCTCAGAAAAGATAGGATTGGTAGTGATAAGATCTTAGAATTTGATCTCCATTAGTAAGATAGATAAGATTATAAGTTATTAGTGAACATAAAATAAGATTTTCTTTAAAAACAAGAATGAAGAAAATCTTGCCAAGTTTATTCGATCGATGAATAGTAGTAATCTTATGCTCTTCTTTGCATCCATAAGATATCCTTTTATAAGCATAAAAACCTAAAAATTGGAGTCCTGAAAGGAAATACACTCTAAAATTTCAAAATCCTAACTAACTTAAAACATAAGTTTGGTGTCTGGTTGGGAAGTATGTTGGCACTAGTTTCGCTATGAAACTTTATTTGTACAAATTAGAATAAGTTTTGCACTTGTCTAAAGTCCCACTCTACCACAAATTTGCTTTTATTTCTCCAATCTACAAAACCAATGCACATTCATCACTTGACATTATTATAACTCAATATCGATTACATTATGTTTCTCAAGATTAGAATTGGTTCACTTCAATTTCCGACTTCAGTATCATTTTGTAACCTTATTCTTGAGCTTACTCCTTTACTTGAATCAATATTCTGGTCTTCAAATTATCCTTTTGAAGAAGCAAAACTTTACTTTTAGCATAAAGAGGCACCACTAAATTATTTGAGGGATTTTTGTCCTTCTTTAGCCTGCTTTAGCCTACTTTATATTAATACTCCTTTAATATTTTCTAAAAGATCTTTAACAACTTTTGGCTTTTGAGTACTAAATGCTTAATTCTTATTTTTTTCCCCTCTCCTTAAAAGAATTTATCTTTTTATCAACATTTTCATTTAGAAAATCAAAATAAGACAAATTAACAACATTAAAGATGGTATGAACACCATGCATACCTAGAAAGATGATCATGTAAGCCTTGTTATTAACTCTTTCTATATCTTGAAAAGATCTATATCCTTTTGGTTATATTTAGGAACTGTGCTTACTTGAAAATCTCTTTTTCCTTAAATGTACCCAAATCTAATCACTAGGTACAAATATCACTTCTTTTCTCCCTTTATTAGCTGACTTAATGTATTATTGGGTCCTCTTCTCAATGTTCATCCTTACCTTCTTAACAAGATTCTTCACCAATTTAGCTTTCTTTTCACCATCTAAGCTATCTCTCACTTAAAGGAATAGGCAAGTGATATAAAGGATATAATAGGTTAGTTATCAATTAATCTTAAATGGAGAATAACATATTGTGCTAAGGATAGTCCCATTATAAGCAAACTCAATAAAAGACAAAGTCCCTTCCCAAGTTCTAAGATTCCCTTAACAATGGAATATAGTAAAATTCCTAGAGTCTTATTAACTATTTCTGTTTGGCCATCAGTTTGTGGATGATAAGCTATAGAAGACAGCAACTTAGTTCCTAACTTTCCCAAAATTTCTTACAAAAGTAACTTAAGAACTTTACATCCTTATCCAAAGTAAATGGAACTTCATATAATCTAAAAAAAATCTTTGAAAATAATTCAACAATGTAAGATAAATATTTAATTTTATAAAGTGCAGTAAAATGTGCCATTTTATAAAAGTAGCCCACCACCATAAAGACCGAATCATTACCATTTTTGGACTTGGGTAAACTAAAAACAAAATCCATTGAGAGATCTACCCACAATTTACGAAATATAGATAAAGGTGTGTATAATCTATGTGATTATACTTTAAATTTGGTCTCCTACATATAACACATAATTCACACACTCTCTATATCTACCCTTATATATGGCCAAAAGAATGTTCACTCAAAATATCAAAGTCTCTTTTTCACTCTAAAGTGTCTTATTAAACATCTCACATGTGTTTCTATCACAAGTAACTACCTTAAAATACTATAAGGCATACATTGTCTATTCTCTCTAAACAAATATTATTCATATCTATCTAACTTTTCAAATATGAAATGCTCACATAATTTAAACACATTACCAAAATAAGGATCAAACATATAGATCTCTAATATGCTCAAAACATATGAATTTAGTATATAAATTACTCAATAAAGCATATATCATAGATAATGTATTAGTAACTATATTTTTCTTTCCTTGATTATACTTCACCATATAAGGAAAAGTCTCGATGAACTTCACCCACTTGGCATATCTCTTACTTAACTTTGACCTCAAATATGTTTCAATGATTTATAATCGTATATATCACAAACTCCTTAGGCTATAAATAGTGTTACCAAGTCTTTGATTCTTTTATATATGTGTACATCTTTTTATCCTATGTTGGTTAGTTCAAGGATACCCCTTAAGCTTCTCACTAAAGTATACCATTAGTTTCCTAACTTACATCAAAATTATGCTAATACCTACACTCGAACGGTGTTGGTAAGGATAGGTAAAGCTAATAAGGGAGGAAAATTAACTTCCCTTTTAATAGGTTGAAGGATTTTTCTTAATTATCACCGTACTTAAACCCTGCACTCTTTTTGTCCCGACCCCAACCTTGAACCATGACTGGTGCTAAATGAGTAGTAAGCTAAACTCAAGGTTTACTGGACCTTGGTAAGCCTAAACCGCCATCAAATCCTTATATCTATAATAAATATAAGATATTGAAAGGATCAAACCCTTGCTTATAACAATCAATAATAATATCTGATCCTCTATGTACTACAACATTAAGGTAGTTAATACAAGGAAAATCCATCACATACAAGAATACTATAGCTCTAAAGTTAAAGTTCACCCACAAACATACATCAAATCATCAAAGAAGAGGAAGACCTACGAAGCACTCTGTTACAAGAGATCTAAAAAGAAGATCCTAAAAAATGGGTGAGGGGAGTCAAATCACACTAAGTGAACTAATATTATGGTTATGTTATGCAACCATAAGGATTTCAAATGATATATATATAGATAATGTATCATATCCATAAAAGCAAATTTACAACATAATGATTTTGCATAAACATGTATGCATTTCCTTTATCAATAGCATGTCACATAATCATCGCAATCATAAATAATAAATAATAGTGGAGGATTGACGAAGGATCCTATGATATGTCCCTTATCCATAGACTATAGCTATAAAGGCTCTCTTATTCTACACGGGTCACTTGGTAGAAATGTAGTGGCCTGTCATCTAAGAGCCACACTCAACCAAACCACTATAGCCTCACTACGACATGATTGTCGTTCGAGAGCAAGCTTGACCAAGCCTCCACAATCACGCCTCCATATTATGTACCACATATCAGTTGGCATCTGAGAGCAAGCTCGACCGAACCGAACCGCCTCAACTGTGTTGTATCTCAATCAATAGATCCATACCCGGCCAGTTGACTTACTATGTGGACAACTTGTTGATACTCACTAGGTAGCTCATACCATAACAAACCTCCATATCATCACATATCAACACAAGCATAACATTACACAACAAAAATATGTATACATGTTTCAACCATATGTATAAGTATCATGAGTGCACATAATAATGATAGTGATTTCCATGATGAAAATGAAATTGAATTCTAATTCATGCTCATAACCATAAATATTAACTCACAAGTAGAATGAGCTCTTTTACGCCAAACCTAGTGTCTTGAAGTGGAGGGTTTATTCTTGATTGATCTATAAAAAGAAAAATATGAATGATCAGTAGGATTTAATTAAACCTAAACCAATTTTATGATACCTCGAGAATAAGACCATGACTCAATACTAAGGAGCTCTATTTTCTACTTTAAAATGGCATTGTCAAATTTTTACGAGGAACCTACTAAAAATTTGGTAGAATTTCCCTTGTAAACCAGACATCCCCTTTAAAAAAAGAAGGATCATTCCTCTAATGAAAATAACCAGTACCCACAACTCAATTTAAGCCTCTAAACTACATGTTCATGACTAATTGAATCCACATTTACATTGCAAAATTCATAATAAATCCAATTCATAATTCAAATATACCAATTTCTAACCTGAACACCCTCATTTATACTTAGTACATCTAAATAGACTCAATTCTAATTAACAATGAATCAATTTGATCAAATTCGTGTATTTTTATAAGAACATAACCCTTTCCAAATTTTTATCTCACAAACTATGAAGAATTTCATTACGTCACATTTATGATAATTGGAAAGAGCTGGATATGCAAAGTCAATACTTGCATCTATTTCAATAATAAGGTGAGATTTAAAATTTGAGGATGAAATTTTTTACAAAGGGGAAGAATGAAATGACCTAAATTTTTGTTAAATTACTCATAATGGACTAATAAGGAGAAAAGTCTATAAAACTATAAGAAAGTTTAAGTTCAGTTCTCTCTTAAACTCTTTTCCCTATAGGTTATTATTCACTCCCAAATTTTGACACTCATTAAGATACTATAGATTGTAAGGATTAGGGTGTTTATAGTTGGTAGTTGGTAGTCACAACTTCTCTATTAATTCCATACTATCTACATTCATACAACCCCCTTTATCTTTGATCATTCTACAAATATAATCTTTGATAGAACATCTTGTATAGAAGATATAGTCTTATTGTTAATTCACGTGTCTTATTGTTCATTCATGTTATCTTCTCCTAAATAAATACTAAATACCTTTTTAGGCTTTTTAATGAACTCATCATCACTGGCATCCTCCAAACTAGGAATATCATCATTTTTTCTTCTTCACTATTGGATACATACTCTTCATTATCCCTTAAACATCATCACTCTCTTAATGGGGCATTGTGAAGCTATATATCTTCTCTCTAAGAACTTGATATGGTGATTCCTATTTGTTAAAAATGAACTAATCTTATATTTCTCTTTAATTGGTTGTTGTACTTTCTATTTGGCTACTTCATATTTTTTGACTTTAGAGCTTTATTTTTGTTTTACTTTATAATAAAGAAACTACACTAAAAACACTAAAACAGTTAATCAACCTCTTTTTTAGATGTCTTTACCATATGAACTATTTCCTTTAATTCCATGTAATGGTACAACTCAACAACATTGATAATTTTTGGTTTTAGTCATCAAATAGAAGTAGCCATTGATATTTCTTAGTCTTCCTCCGTATTCTCCCTGCCATGACAACCTCCATCTTCTTATGGTACAACTTCACACTCTTAGCAACTTGAATTAATGTTTGCATCCTTTAATGAATATCCCTATATTATAAACTTAGAACAAAATGCTTCCTTATCACCTCTTTCATCTCCTCCATTGTTATGATAGGTGGCTTTCAGTTTCCTTCTATTAGTGAAGATTTGTTAATGCCACCAATCTATAGTATAATAACTAAACTTTGAAATTGCTAATTTAACCTTTTTCCTTTTAAAAACGTTGTAACAATTAAACATTAGATTTACATATTTTTCTTACTTTAAATAGACATCATATTTTTTCCTTCCCATAAAATATGTATCGTCATTTTCATACTAACCATATTGTTATTTAGCCTTTTCTCGTACCATCTTTTATAGCCTAAACCAAAATTTCCCCTCCTTGTCTCCCTGTTCTACCTCATTTTCCACCATTTTCTCCTTTACCACTCCTTAGATTTAACTCCCCTACGTAATTGGCACCTCTATTGCCATCATCATAAAACTCAAAGTCATCCATCCTAGTAGATATAGTGAGCTATATTATAGACTAGCTATGGCAGCTTCATGTTTCTCTAACCTATTACTAAAATCACCAAGTTTCCTAATGACTTGCTTATATTGACCATGTATTGCATCATGATAAACTCCTAGTTTGTCATCACTCTTTCCTTTTTACTTACTTCCTTATCTTTTATGAGTTTTTGTTTTGATTTTAAGTCATAACGAACCTAAAATAATATTCTAGTAACAAAAAGCACTCCCTCGCGTGTTTGTCTTAAAATTCACTCTCCTTACGATCTAAACTCTTGACTAGAGGTCCCTTTTTTTTAATCTATTAAGAAGAATATTTTTATCCTTTTATTTTGTCAAATAACTCTAAAAGAAGCAAAATTGGACAAAAATAACAAATAAAATGCAATTAAAGTCCAAAAAACTAAAAACTCAAAAACAAAAAGTTGAGTCCTATAGAATCCAATTGGATCAAATAGAGAAGAAGAATAAGAACTTGAAAAGAGAGAATTATAACTGCATAAAAAGCAAGAGAAAATATGAAATAGAAAGTATTTGATGTATGGAGTACCTTGTTCTTATTGAAAAAGGAATAACAAACAATTGAACTAAGGGCAATTCAGATTAATGTTTTGATGATAAAAAGCATAATAATTATTAATGTGTTATTTTGATGAAAAGAGATATTAGAACAAAATGAAGCCATCAACATAAGGAGATAATTTTGAAGTTAATAAAGAAAAGTTGAAGTTTTCATCCAATGAAATGAAGATTAAAATAAGAACAAAGGAAGATCAAGACTCATCAAGATCATTCCACATTTTTATTATTTTTTGTAAGCTCAGTTTATTAATTTGATGATCTAAAAGACTCACTATGCTTAATCATTCATCTTACTTCATCACATGAGTCTTTAAATTCATGAAGAGGCATTAAAGCATTTGTTTTTAATATAAAAGCACTTTGATCTTTTAAATAATCTTTGGAGAATATTTTGGGAAGTATTTCAATTATATTTGGATTAAAAAATTAGTTTTGATTTTTAAAGTTGTTAAAATTATGTTTTTGAAGTGATTGGTTGATCAATATAAGTTAAAGTTGTAAAATTTGATATATTATGAGTCTGTAGCAATATTGGTTGATGTGTTAGTTAAACAATGTGCCATGTTGCTATAAAGTGGTCAACCAATACATCAACCAATATTGCTACAAACTTACAATACATCAATTTTTATAACTTTAACCTATATTGATCGACTACTAACTTATATAGGTCGACCAATCACCCTAAAAACATGTTTTTAATAACTTTAAAAGCTCAAAACCAATTTTTTTAATCCAAATATAATTAAAATGCTTCCAAAAATATTCCCCAAAGATTATTTAAAAGATCAAGAAGCTTTTATATTAAAATCAAAAGCTTTAATGCCTTTTGCTGAATGTAAAGACTTATGCAATGAAGTAAGATAAATGATTATGCACGATAAGCCTTTTAGATCATCAAATTAACAAAGTGAGCTTATAAAAAATAATACAAAAAAATGAAATGACCTTGATGAGTCTTGATCTTCTTTCGTTCTTATTTTGATCTTCATTTCATTGGCTGCAACTAATATGTGTACTATTCAACCAATACATCAATTAATGTTGCAATGATCAACAAATGTACTGGTCAATCAGTGTTCCAATGGCTAGTGAATATGGTATTATAAATGCGTAATAGTTAACCATTACTATATATATATCTATTATAACGGCTAGTTCTTGGCTTTGATGGCTATTTTGGGTCTAAAAACATTATAAATAGGTATTTTCTCATTAGTTTTGGCATCAAGAAGGTTTGGGTGTTGTAAACACACATTGTAAAGTGTTTTTCAATCATTTGGGTATCATTATATCATATTTGTATGAGTGAACCATTTTAGAGTCATCAACTGATACAATGATGTATTTTGAGTTGTAATATTTCACCTTAAAAGAAAATTGCAAGAAAGTTTCCTCTTTATCGAGAAAGATTGTATAAAGGTTATTCTTAGCCTTGAAAGGAGAATTATGAGGCATGAATATCCACTTTCAATTATGGATCATATAAACTTCACAATGTTTATTACATCACTTTAACCAACAATTAAAATGCTTACTCGGAATCAAGAATGACATTTACACTCAGACCCAGTCTGACCTAGCCCAAATTCAATGGACTCGATCCTAGTTGGCTAAGCTTTAGGCTTAGCTTAAGCTTTTTTTTTCATTTTAACCTTCAAGTTGGGCTTGGGCTTCAACTTTATATCTGGTCTTAGCCTAAAGTCAAGTGTGTTGAGTATAAATGATGTTGTTTTGAGCAAAATGATGTCATTTTTGAAATGTTATTAATTTTTTTTTGGAAAATAAATAAAATTTCCATTAACATGGCTAAGTTATCCCAACATCATAATGAGTTTACAAAAATGGTTCAAATAACTAAAAAAAATTATTAAATTACATTCCAAAAGTTAAAAGTTCTATCTGTTTCTAATTCCAATAACTAAGGTATGTTGAGAAAATTTTGCAACAATTATGTCTTGAATGCAATTAATGATTTCTTCAGCTAATTGATGCTTGTTATCCCTGTAGATCCTCTTGTTTCTTTCTTTCCATAGAGAATAGATTGTTGTTGTGAAAGTTGCTTTGTAAATTGCTCCATCTTGCACCTATTGCTTTGCAGTACTTACAATTTAAATTTACTATCCATTCATAAGAAGAACAATATTCCACTAACAAATGCAAGAGTCTGCTCCACATAATTTTGGAATATCTGCATTAGAAGAACAAATGATCCCTATCTTCTTCGGCTTCTTTACATAATATAAGTATTGGGTCAAACGAGCCAAACCATTTGTTCTTGGTTCTGATCCTATTCTTAATAACCAATATGGTGAACATTGATGTTTTTGGGTTCATAGAGCTATTCCTATAGAATCAGGTTTCCAAATGAAACTATCCTCACTATACCAATGGTTGATTTAAGGAAAATATTCAGTTAGGAAGTTGAATGCTCTAAAATTTCCATTATGTCTTCCATCATGTATTAATAAGAAAAGTCTATAACTTTATTGATCAGTTAGGATATCTCACTTCTTAGAAAAAGGGTATTGTACTAGAATTTGTTGATAAACCACACCTAAGTATCATCTCCATTACCCAGCCTATGCTTGACCTAAGGGTACACAACATTTCTCAATTTCAACATATATGTGAAGATCCATGAGTATTCCCTATTAATTGGCATTTTCAAGAATTTTCATTTCTTAGATAAGTTTCATGCATCCATTTTATCCAAATGGCATTCTTGTCTACATATAGCCTCCAGATTCTTTTACACGGAATTACTTTGCGCATTAGGGGTATAGAAATTATCCATAATCCTCTTTGCTTATTAGGAATTGTCTCTTCACTCCATTTGACTTTAGCTTTCTTGGAATTATCTGTTTTTCCATACCATAAAAATGCCTTCATGATTTAATCAATCTCCATGATGTGAATGATCCAGTGAATATAGAGATTTCCAATGTCTAAAATAATCAAAGTAAACCTTACAGATAGTGATAGATATATATTTTGCCAAGCATTTATTCTAGATTTGAATCTTTCAATAAGTGAGATACAATCTAAATTCTTGGGTTTTGCATGCGAAATTGGGACTCCAAGATACTTAAGTGGAAGAGTTTGCAACTGCAACCCTAAAATCCTGGATAACTCTTTAGAATTCCTCACATCTTTAGAACAAATCAAGCTACTTTTGTCTAGATTTACTTTCAGCCCTAACTAGGTTAAAAACATCTTGAGTAGGTCCTTTAACATCTTCACAAAGTGAGCTTCAACACCTAATAGAAGAATCAAGTCATCTGCAAACATTAAATGGGTGAGTTTATAATCTTTACATTTATGATGAAAATAAAACCTACCATTGCATTCAATAAAATTGTTTCAAGATAGCCCTTCTCTAATTAGGGTAAACAGATAAGGGGAAAGGAGGTCCCCTTATCTTTTTCCCCTAGTAAAATTTAAAGGCAAGTAAGGGCTCCATTGACAAGTATACTTATTGAAGTAGACTTAAGGCACATCAAGTTCCAATCCTTAAAGAGTGCACAGAATTCAAGTGCTTCCAAGCAAGATTAAATGAAATGCCAACTCACTGTGTCAAATGCCATATGAAATTCAATTTTCCAACAACTGTTGATGCTTTTCCCATAATTATATTCTTTAAATATCTCTTGCATTAGGAGAATATTATCTCCTATGGGTCTCCCCTCAATGAAAGCTCCTTGTGCTGAATTCACCATTATCTTTAAGACTACTTTCAGCCTATTAACAAGTAGCTCAGGGGTGTTTTTTTCATTTTTTTTCCCCGTTTCTTGTTGTAATTTTTATAAAAAATGAAACTTCCTCTTAAAACACGTTTGGTTGGTTATTGTTGCATTGTGCTATTTTCAAAAATAAAAAGACCATAATTGATTTAAGGAAATAGAAAAAATACATTTCCCTAATATATCACAACAGGTTTTCTTGTATTCTAAAATAATTTCTGCACCGACTTATCTTCTGCATCTTCAGGGCCCTGCTACAATTTTTCTGGCAATTGCTCCAGGTTTGTGTTTAATTATATTGCTTGTTACTATACTATATCCCTGTTATTTTGTTCCTATGATATCTCCATGTATTTGTTATTTGTGTTTGCTTTCGTATCTTCTTGTTATTTTGTTTCTACGATTTCTCCACTGCTGCGTTACTTGCATTTTTGGCCTTTAGAAGATGAGAATAAAGCACGAAGGAATGAAAGGATTTATTTTTAATTATGCTACAATACCCACACATGTTACTGTAGCATACCTTGTTATTCATTGTTTCTACGATTTCTCTGGTTACTTTGCTTGTGTGTTTTCATACATGTGGAGGAAAGCTATCTACCAATGAGTGTTGCTGAAATGGCGACTCATGGTAACGATACAAACAGTCGTTGTTGTGACCCTATATGACCCGAGTCAAAGCATTCTTTCCTTTTATTCATTTATTTACATGGAGCATAAAGTTTCTGACACTGGAGAGAAACCAGTAACACATATCTCGTGTAGAGCATAGAGCATGGGTTATTGTCGTTTATATCTTATGTCAACTTCGTCTTTAGTTTTAAAACTTATTAAGGGGAAAATAAGGGATAATTATGAAGATCTATCTATAAGAGAATGATTTGTTCAATTACATAGTATAAAAAGATGATTTTTGCACCGTGTTAATATCTGGATTTGCTGTTACAATTTTGCTTCTCAGCAGGTAAAAACTTGTTTTGCTTGAACTATATATCTCCTGAGGTACATACAAAGGAAATCTAAAGGTTAGAAAACCATGAAGAGAAGTGGTTTCTGAGATAAGAAGATTGCATGAAAGAGGAAAAGAAGAGAGCTTCTAGAGAAGAAGAAGAGTGAATAATAGGGTGGGCAAAATATTAATTTGTCTAATTAGTGAATAGTGAGTGAATAGTGAGGGGTGTGAAAGAAGAAAGAAGAAAGGGGAGAGTGTAGAAAGAGGATTGAATATTAACTTGTCTAATCACTGAATAGTAAGGGAAGAAGAACAAATAGTGGTGGCAAAGGAAAGAAAAGTGAATAGTAGAGTGGTCTAACATATTAATTTGTCAAATCTCTTATTAGAAATTATTATGTTATTTTGTATAGATTGAATGGGTTGTCTCATGTTTATTTTGAATCATGTTTACTATTTAATACTTTGTAGAAATTGTTATGATTCATGTCTTGGAAGCGAGATGAAATTGTTAGACAAATGTGGAGTGATTATATTATTTCGAATTGATTTATGTTTCTTTTTGTAAATGATAGTACTATTATGTTTTCAAGAATTATAGTATGACTGACATATTTTATTGATTAGAATGACTTAATATAATTTCTAATTTAGGTAATTTTATTATATAAATTAATATGTAATTTTTATATTATTTGATTTACGTATATTTTAATTTTAACTATAATGATAATTAATTAATTTAAAAATATAATGTATTATATTATAATTATTACACATAAGAGTATAATTACAAAAAATAGAAACAGGATGATAAAACCAAACATATTTTTGTTTTTAGTTTTTTATTACAAATCTCAACCAAACATGTTTTTGTTTTTCAATTTTTATATTATAAATCTCAACCAAATAGGTTTTTGTTTTCTCAAGAAAAAAACAAAAACCAAAATCAAGAAATAGAAACCAAAAACAACATCAAAAAACAAAAATGGAACTAAACAGCCCCTTAGCAATTACTTTTTAAATCATATTATAGCATGAAATTGGCTTGTAGTCCATAAAGGAAGTAGGATTAAATTTCTTAGGAACTAGGAAAATATAATCTCCTTTAACATTTTACAAAAGGAGAAGTACTCCTACACTACTTCTATGAACAAGTTGCCAGTTATCTCAAATGTTTGTTGAAAAAACCAGATGGTGAACCCATTAGGTCTAGGTGCTTTATACGGGTGTAAATCAAACATCTAACTCCTTATAAAATGTTAATGGTACAAACTGAAGCAACTTAACTTCTAAATTAAAACCAATGCAGAACATATGATAATTTTAAATTCAATTCAAATCACAAATCTTTTAGAACCACTCTAGCTTAAAGCTTGTAGAAGTTACCAACTGTTTGCTAAACTATAAATTTAATGTATATATTTTAAGAAAATATTTTGAATATAAATAAAAAATTACAAAATATTTTTTTAAAACATATTAACAATAAGTTTTAAGTTAGAATAAATGGAATTAAATTAAATAGAATATCTTATGAATAATAAGTTAACCAACTTGTTAAATGGGTGCATGAGAACACCAACCAAAGCAATAAACTTCACTTTGGAACATTAGGTAAAGCGTAGCTTTGGATTATCCTACTCAAATGGTTTTCAACGAATGAAACCAAACAAACAAAAATGTTCTTAATTCAAAATTTAATATGGGTTTAACCGATGAACTTGCAAATATATTAGTGAGTTCATGATTCATAAAAGGGCAACTAAGTCTTTTTACGTTGGAATCAAATAAATTCCATAATTGAATTGCAAGTTGTAAAGCCTCATGCCTATTTTTTGCGAGACCTAAGATCCTAAATCAATTGGTCCTATCAGTTATACTTATTGGTGTTATTCAAAAACCTTCATAACATTATTACGCAACGTCCATCATTTTGTTATACTTTAGTACCCAAACATCTATAATCACTTTTATTATACTTTATTACCCAAACGTCCATCGTTATTACCCATAACGTTTATCACTTTATGATTATTATTATTATACCAAAAATTTCTTTGCTCTTTAAGATTAACAATGTTCATCTCTCATCTATACAATAAACGCACATACATGACTCCTCTCTCCATACTCATGCATCTATTTTATTTTTCCTGCCTCTCACACACACGTCTACTTTGCTCCATAAGATGCACATTTATCTACTGCATTCTTATTCTTCTGTTTTGTCATTTCTTCAGTCACGGAGACATTTCCTACCCTTACCTTTAGAGTGCATCGAAGTTGATGGAGGAGGCGTTAACTGTAAGGTAGGGCCCCATTATCCTATTGCATCGTAGAGGGGAATTTTTGACTTAAGATAGTGATTTTCGTGACGCCTTGCACTTTAGATAAGTTGTTCTAAGTTTTATTTGGTGTTATTTCATTATTTTGCTAACAATCTAAGTCAGAAATTGTTGCATTCTTGCTACTGTTTGTTGGAAATTGTTGCATTTTTACTGTTGGCTATTTTGATATAAGTTGAAATATTGTTTTGTTATGGCCTATTATTTTTTATTTTGATATTAGTTGAAAAAAATTATTTTATTTATCTTGTTTGTTTATTTCAGTGTAAGTTGTTTCTTTTCTAGATTCAGTATTTCATACTTCAACTTTCTAAATAAATAATGCTTTTAGATTCCATTTTATTGATTTATGTATTTCAATATATTGATAATTATGTTATTGCTTTTAACTTAAAAATATAGTATGAAGAATTCATTATTGTGTTACTAGATTGCAAAAGAAAGAGTCATGTAGTGGATGAATTCAAATCCAAAAGTCACCAGTGAAGAATAAACTATGCCTTAATTATGTTAGTCACACTCTAATGGATAAAAAATTCAAGATATCATGTAGTATTATTATGACGATATGTAGTTTCAATGATTTGAAACAAGAATGACAAATAGAAATAATGAGTTAAAGTTAGAAGTTTGTCGGTAATGGCCGATTATCTTTGATATTCAAATGTCACTGCATATAAAATGTCAGGAAGAAGAATCTACCTTTTCTCCTTTTCTCTATAACGTCAAATAGTAGTTATTTTTTGTCTTATAAACTACAAGAAGGACATAAAAACGATAGTAATAGCAAGCCTCCTATTGGTTGAGGAAGCATCATGATACTAGAAAAAGATCAAGTAGCATCAATAGCAAAGACAATTACGATATTTATATTCTTGATCTCTTTGCCACCTTTCTTTACAATTTGGTTTCTATCCTTGTCCTGATCTAGATTTGAATAGTTTCCCCAATGGTTTTCTCATCCTTATGAGGTTAATAAACAAATATGTGTTCTAGATAGGATTCACTAGTTAACAAAAGCAAGAAACTTTGTCATAGTAAAGCCAAAGTACAATTCTTTTAATAAAAGAAATTCTGATGCCTGGCTTTTCTTGATGTATCTGTGCCTGATGCATTTTTGTTCATCAAAAAACATAGTGTGAACTCCCTAATGGTGTTAATGTATTTGTTCTTGATATTAATACTAGCATCATATTTTGTGCTTGTTTCTGTGTTGCATTTAGCACCCAGATATCCAAATGAAGATATGATATTTAGCTTTGAAAACAATATTTTTCTCGATTTACTAAGGCTTACTTATTGAAAAAGTAAAAGTAATGTAGAGGAAGTGTTTATAAGATACAAAGTTGAGGTTAAAAACCAATTGGAAAGGAAAATTAAGAGATTACAGCTTGATCAAGATGGTGAGTATAGTACTAATTTTCTTGTTGATTATTGTGAAAAAGTTAGGATTATTCATAAGCTTTCAGCCCCTTACACACATGAACAAAATGGAATAGCTGAGAGGAAAAACTGAACACTTAAGGATATGATGAATTCAACGTTAATTTCCTTGGGTTTACTTGATTTTATGTGGGGGGAAGGCTATTATCTCAGCTTGTTATGTTCTAAATAGAGTCCATTATAAGAAACTAGAATGAACCCCTTAAGAAAGTTGGAAAGGTAATCCACCTAACTTGAGTCTTTTGGAAGTATGGGGGTGTCTTGCTAAGGTTGTTCTACCTGAACATAAGAGGAAGAAAATTAGACCTAAGATCATTGATTTTATTTTTGTGTGATATGCCTCTAACAATGTTGCCTATAGATTTATGGTTAAGGAAGAGGAATCTAACACTTATAGACCAATTGTGGAGTCAAGAGATATAGTATTCTTTGAGGATATATTTCCTATCAAAGTGAGTGTGCAAGCTCCTAGAGAATCTATCCCTAGTTCTTCTACCAGTGATGACATAGAGGAAGAGGAATTGTTAAACTAAGGAGAAGTAAAAGAGCTAAAGTACCTACTAATTTTGGTTCTGAATTTATTACTTCCTTTGTGTTGAAAAAAAGCCTGATGAGATAGATGACGTTATTGTGGTCACTTATATTATTGAGGAAGATCCCAAAACTTATGAGGAAGCAATGAGATATGTTAATGCTACCTTTTGGAAGGAAGTCATAAATAGTGAGTTAAAGTCAATCATGTCTAATAAAACTTGGGTTTCAGTTGATCTATCTTGAGGGTGTAAGCCTTAGGAGTGTAAGTGGATTTTCAAAAAGAAATTGAGACCTAAAGGAACCACTGAGTGGTTGAAGGCAAGACTTGTGATTAAAGGCTTTAAACAAAAGGAATGATTTTTTTTTTATACTTACTCTCCTATTAATAAAATTGCGTCTATAAGGATGTTGTTTGTTATTGCCTCGGTATTTAAGCCTCATGTGCACCAAAAGGATTTTAAGACAACTTTCTTGAATGGTGATCTTGATGAGAAAATTTATATGGTCAAGTCCGAGGGATTTAGAGTGCCTGGTTAGGAGCAAAGGTGTGTAAGTTGGTTAAGTCTTTGTATGGACTTAAACAAGCTCCTAAACAGTGGCATGAGATATTTGAAAATGAGATTTTCAAACATGGTTTCACCTCTTGTGATTCTGATTCTTGCATTTATGTGAAATCTGATGCCAATGGTTGAGTGATCTTAACTCTTTATATAGATGATATGCTTATTTTTGGTACTAATTTATTTGTCATTGATATTACCAAGAGTTTGCTAAAGTCTTCCTTTGATATGAAAGATCTTGGACCTGTGGACTTTATTTTGGGAATCAAAGTTGAAAGGACTGACTCTAGTTTTAGGTTAAATCAAACTCATTATGTTACGAAAAATTTTGAAGAAGGTTGGTTGCTATAATGTTGAACCAGTCAAGACTCCCTATGATGCTAGTGTTGTTTTAAAGAAAAATCTTGGTAATAGTGTAAACCAAGCTGAGTATGCTAAAATTCTTAGTTGTGTGATATTCTTGATGAGCTATTCTCATCGTAATATTGCATACTGTGTGAGTAGACTTAGTAGGTATACTCATAATCCTCGTCAATATCATTAGAATGCATTGATTTGTTTGATGAGATATTTGAAAGGTACTATGCATTATGGATTATCTTTGGTAGTCATCCTCCTATATTGGAGTGGTATTCTGATGCTAACTGGGTTACGAAGAATGATGATATGCACTCTACTAGTGGTTATATTTTTACCTTAACAGGAGCTACTGTGTTTTGGAAATCATCCAAGTAAACGTATATTGTGAGATCAACAATGGAAGTTGAGCTTATGGCTTTAAAGTTAGCAGGATGGGAAGTTGAGTGGTTAACAAATCTCTTAACAGCTATCCCACTTTGGGAAAAACCAATTCCTTCTTTGTTCCTTCATTGTGATTCGCAGGCTACCATTCATGTTGTCAATAATAAGGCATGCAATGGAAAAATTAGACATATCATATTGAGATATAAAATTGTTTGTACTTTAATTAGACATGGTGCAATCTCTCTAAACTATGTCAACTCAGAGAGAAACTTAGCAGATCTGCTTACAAAAGCTTAATGTAGAAAACTAGTTTTAGAGCATGCTAAAGGGATGAGGTTGAAGCCAATTGTGTAGTAACCTCGTGATAGCCACCTGTCTTGGGAAACCAAATTCAATGGGTCAAATAAAGTTATGTGGTGACTACTTACTTGTACATTGTTTGTGGAATAATATTGAGATATATTTAGTTGTTGAACTAGCATTACTACATTTGATGAGATTGGATTGTTTAATCCTTAATGAGTTCCATAGCCCAAGTTTGGGTGGAGTGAGCAGTACACACTTGATGGACTTACCTACGTGATTATGGGGGGCTAGCCACCTCCTATGAGAGTATTTGGGCTATCTCTCTATAGTGATCATGAGACCAGGGCATTTTGTGACTATTTATTTCTCTAGCAGGTTCTGTCTTTAATTTTCTTGGACACCAAGTTCAAGACTTTGTGTACCTAGTTGTTCACCTATCTTTCTCCTAAATTGTTACGATTTGTTTATCAAGTTTTAGACCAAATGGGGGATTGTTAGTGTTGTTCTAAAACCTTCATAACATTATTGTGCAACATCCATCATTTTTATTATACTGTATTACTCAAACGTATAAAATCATTTTTATTATACTTTATTAGCCAAACTTCTATCGGTATTACCCATAACGTTCATCACTTTATGATTATTATTATACCAAAAAATGTTTCTTTGCTTTTTAAGATTAACAACTATCATCTCTCATATATATAACAGACGTGCATACATGACTCCTCTGTCCACACTCACGCATCTGTTATGTTTTTCTTGCCTCTCACATACATATCTGCTTTACTTTATATGATGCACATCTATCTGCTGCATTTTTCTTCTTATGTGTTGTCTTTTCTTCAATCACAAAGACATCTCCTACTTTACCCTTTGGAGTGCACCAAAGCTGGTCGAGGAGGCAATAACTCTGGGGTCAGAACCCGTTATCCTGTTGCATCATAGAGAGAGAATTTTTGGCTTAAGACAATGATTTTCACGACATCTTACATTTCAAATAAGCTATTCTACGTTTAATTTGATGCTATTTCATTATTTTGCTAACATATGAAAGTGAATAGCTCCAATGAACAAATGGATCAAATATACGTGCAGTTCTATGAAATGAAGCTAATCTTCACATAAAACTACACATGGTCTCCTGAAAGAACATATGAAAACTTTGGTTAAAGGTGGACTTTAATTTGGATCAATGAGCATCTTTAACGTGGAATTCCTGATGAAATAGAAAGAGATGAGGACATTTATGGAAGCGGCTACTGTTGACCAATTATGTGACACTAGAACAAACAGGACATTTAGCGACGAAATTTAACGTCGCTAAAGAATAAAAAAGCGTCGCAAATACTTATGTACGACAAAAATATGTTGCTAAAGAATAAAAAATTGTCGCAAATACTTATGTGCGACAAAAATATATTGTCTCCCAAATCGTCGTTGAATCCTAGTAGCAAAACAACATCTTCGAAGTTTTCCCAAAGTCGTCACTAAAAAGTGCTTTCGACACAAACCATTCATTGGTAAAAAGTATAACTGAGGATATTAAAAAACGTCATACATAGTTATGTGCGACGTTTATTTTTTGTAAATAAAACTTTTTATTGACGAAAGCTTATTTGTAGGTAATTGTTTTTAGTGACGATTTAATTTTAGTAGCAGAGTAGTTTTAGCTACTAAGTTCCTGTTGTAGGGAAAAAATTTTAGAGACGATCCGTAAACGTAGATAAAAACTTTTTGTGACGAATTGGGTTTTGGTAGCTACTAGCTTTTTGTGACGATTTTGTTTTTAGTAGCAAAATACTATTAGCTACTATTATGTTGTTGTCGCAAAACATTTTTAGCGATGTTCTGCATACATAGCTAATGAGCTTTTGTGATGAAATTGTTTGGTGGCTAATAGTATTTGGTGACAAAATTTAATTTTGAATTTAATAATTATTATAAATGTTAAAAATGAATTAATTTAAATTTTTACAAATTTTAAGACTTTTTGACGAATTTGTTTTGGAAGGTAATATTATTTAGTGACAAAATTTAATTTTGAAGTTAATTATTATTATAATTGTTAAAAACGATTTTATTTTGAATTTATTACAATTTTTAAGATAGCTTGAAATATTAATATTATTCATTTTATAATTAATGTTAGTGACATAATTTTTAAATAATAATAAATTGAAATAAAAT
>JANQBM010000004.1:26645979-26666959 GCA_025594535.1 Erythroxylum domingense
CTTGAGGAAGTAATTGATTTGAGATGATGAATTTTTGAACAGGAATTGTGGTTACATATAAGTAAGATGTGTTATGGTATAAAAGCATAAAGATGAATCAATAATGGTTAAGGTGTTTTTTTATTGGATTAAGCTCATGTTTTATGATATTCTGGATAGTAGGGCTCTGAAAACGGGGTCCAACATACTTTTTCTTCCAAGAATTCCTTTTCAGATACCTTCTTCTTATAGTCATTTTCAATCCTAGTAAGAGACATATTTTTAGACAATAAGTTCTTATTCTCTTATTCTAATGATCTAATTTTATTCTTCAAAGATACATCATTGCTTTTAAACTTCTCAACCTCTTTAAAATACTACACAATTAATTTCTTATAAGGAGCATACAATTAATGATATGCATCTCTTAATTCATCAATTTTAAGATCAAATTCAGAATTATATACCTTATCTTCTTCTGAATCGGCTATAAGCCAAACATTGCTTACTGCTTCAAACTCTTCTTTATCAAACCAAGTTGCAGTCATAGCTTGTTTTCTAGGTCTTCTTTTTTCTATTTTGTTCTTTTGAAGAATAAGGGGACATTTTAGTCTAGTGCATTCAGACTTTTTGCAGTGATAATATACAATTTGAGTATTCTATGTACTGTATTTTGACATAGATTTGCTATTTCCAGTTTTTTTATTTCCTTCTTTTTTCTTTATCAACTTCTTTTTGTAAAATCGTGCATACTTTTTGACCATAAGGTTGAATTCATCATCTCCATCTATTTGTAACTCAGTTTCTCTTTCATCAACATTAAATGAATTTGATTCATCAGTAGCTTTCAGAGCCATTCCTCTTCTGTACGAGCGAGGATCCTTCATTTTGTCTAAACTCTGTCTCATAGATCATCAAGTTTCCTTTTAACCAACTAAGTGAAATAGTGTCTAAATGCTTTTTAGTTTCTAGAGCAGTCATTTTAGGTCTCCACTCCTTTGGCAATGGCCTTAGGATCTTTGTCACGAGCTCATCTTTGGAATATATCTTTCCCAAATTTTTTAAGGTTGTGATGATGTTATTAACTTCCAAAAAATTCGTCTATAGTCTCTCTTTGTTTCATGCTAATAGTTTCATATTGATGCACTAAAAGACTTTCCTATATTTCTTTACCTCATTTGCTCCTTCAAAGGTAATATGAAGTTTATCCGACATTTCCTTTATTGTAGAACAATATGATATCTTTTCGTATTCTTTCAAAGAGAGTGCACAAATCAGATTATGTCTTACTTTAGCATTTGGTTATGCATTTCTTATATCAACATTAGTCCAGAACTCTACATCGTTAGTAGCAGGAAGCATAGCTCCTACTTTAATAGCTTGCCAGAATTCAATATCTACAGATTGAAGATAGATTGTCATCCTCTCATTCTAATAGGAACAATTGTTTCCAGTAAAATAAGGAGGCTTTGTGACATATTGTCCTTCAAGACTTCTCAAGTTGTTTGCCATAATATATAACATGCTGTAAAATACAATAAATGTGAAACTTCGCATACCAAATGATAAGGAAAATATACATAAGAAGGGGGTGAATTATGTGTGCCTTAAAAATTTTTGTAAGTTACTACCAAACCGTACAAAAGACAGAAAGTTATTAAAATTTAAAATCCAAGGAACTTCATACAATTTCAAAACAAGAGTAGTTATAGTGCAGAAATTTAAAAGCTAAAGAAAGAGAAAAAATGACACAGCCAATTTATACTGGTTCAGCTTATAACTAAGCCTACGTCCAGTCCTTAATTATCTAACTTAAGTATTTCACTAAAATCTCCAAGTAGTGATTTGGCAAGCCTTTCCAAGCTTACAAGTACATCTTCTGTAAGGCTCTTCAACCATCCATATTAGTAGTATTTGATCAGTCTCTACAAGCACTCAACTATTGAAAGTAAGATATGCTCAATATGAGTTACAATGAATAATCTCTCTCAATAGAGTATTTTCACTTTATAAAGCACAAAGATATGAATTTCAAGAGTAGGTATAGTTGCTATTGACGTATTTCTAAAATTTGGTAGTGAGAAGAAGTAACATGTAACATCCCGTCTCTCAAATTATTGAGAGATTTAAAGAGTTAGACTAGTGAGTCTTATGAATGGCAGCATATAGAACGAAATTGATACATCTAGGACATGATTTCATAATTATGTTCAAATGCATAATATTATCATACACATCTTAATTGTGAGATAGACAAATCGCATTCAATTGACATATTTCGGGTATGAAACTAAGATAAATGTGATAAATTATTGAGCATAATGAAAGTGACATGAACGAGTATTGTCAATGTCTTGTACGTTAGTTTACCAATGACAAGAATTGATGGACCATAATTAGTAATTTTGGAATTAATTGGTACGATCGAGAGATCTATGAATTAATGTGTATTTTTGGACTAGGAAAAATGCCAAGTGGCAAGAAAATTTACAAAAGACAGTAGAAATAATTGACATGGTAATAGAAATAAGTGATTAGTGGCATTAGGATTTATTAAAAAGTGATACGAAAAATTGGGTGGCAATTGTTTAAAAATTGGAAGACAAATGGACTAGTTATTAATCAACATGGGGTATCATTACAATAAGACATTATTTTGGTTATTAAGTGGTGAGTGTCACGACATGTGTCATGACACTCACCAAGCATTTTAATCTCTATGCTTTTAACCCACGATGTTAACATCTTGAAAGACCATCTTTACTATCTTTCATTCTCATAAAATACTCTCATCTTCTTCATCTCTTCTTCTCTCATACACGATGCGTTCGTAACCTAACCATTGACGTTGAGCTTTGCTACCATCCTTCACCTAGCCACTCCATATATTCATTGTCTTCACCTTGATGTTGAAAGCCCAACCTTTTCCTCCTTATAATGATGATGATCGTATAAATGGAGGAGCTAGGGTTATTTGATGATTATAAAGAGCTTTGGAGTTAAATGAGTAAGTTAAACATTGTTCTTTATGGTTTGTTTTAAATGAAACATACATAATGATAGTTGGAGATGGATTGATGATGTTAATGGTGGTTGAAGAGTATTGTCACATGGATGATGAAATGAATGCGTTTATGTTATGTTTTTGTATGATTGATGAATTATAATGTATGATTTATTTGATTGATGTTTTTGAGTTCAATTAGAGATGAGAATGAAGAGGAAATGAAGCAGAAATGATGGACTATACATAATATGTCGACATAATAAGTAAAGGTTAAAAATCTAGAAAAGTGAAGGGAAATGGGTAGTCCACGATCGTGGCACTCTTCCCATGACCGTGGACAAATGCATTGACTTCTATGACAATCGTGGGAAGGTACCCCACGATCATGGGTAAGGTCTGGAAATAGTGATTTCACGATCGTGGGAAGGTACTCATGATCGTGGGCAAGGTCTGGAAATGATAATTTCAATTTCATGCAATTTTTGAACTAACTAGTATTAAAGTACTTTCCTATTATGAATTTAAATAACAATGAGAATTGAAATGAAATAGTTTGATGCTTGATTGGTTGATAAAGAGCTTGATATGTTAAATTGATAATTGATGTAATAACATAAGAATGAATTGATGATTTCATGTATCCAAATCTCGAAATTTCTAAGTATTATATGAATGAAAGTGTTCTTAGGAAAGTAAATGAGATTCAAAGAAAGAGAGTAAGATGTATTAAGTAATATTGAATTACGTGATCATAACAATGCTAGAAAAAGGGATTGGAGACTATGTGATTGATTAATGTATGAAATATGGAATGAGAGTAATCAAGTATGCTTATTAATCAAGTATACTTTAGGTATAAGCCTAAGTGTAAACTAGTTATATCCAAGTGACAAATGATACAATGATCAAGACTTGTAATTTGAGGATACATACCCAGAAATATTCATTTGAGCATGCATTGTACATAACACATATACATATGTGCATGATTGATACTTATGTGATTAATTAAATTAGTAATGTGTGTGTACAATATGTGTATTACTTGAAGATAGATACATAAGATTTAACATCATCGTCTAGACGCTTCCGAATCATGAAGGCAATGGCTAATTTGGAGAGTACTGTGAGTAACCTAGATGTGTCTCACTAGGATTGAATTGCTTCTATTTAAATTGCAATTATTAAACTAAAATTGATATGATTGATAATTATAGACATTAATGGTCCGAGGAGTTTGATAATTATGAATATATTGGGAGTGTTCTCATTCTATGTGAATATGAAAGAAATAATTGTACTCAATGCAATGTCGAATGCTGGATATAGCTTCGATGAAAATGTGAAAAGTGAATGTGTATACATAATGAAAGTGACTGATTGCATATATGTGAATTCATGCATTTCATTACATGATATGCATGAACAGATAAAGGCAGTTATGATCGGAGTAGCTAGAGAAAAAGAGCTTAAAGCTCAGAAACGTGTATAAGAGCCACAGGCTTAGTATGTAAAATGAGCCTGATTTTCACAACAAATACGGGACAATTATCAATGAGCCTGGTATCCACAATAGATATGGGATAGTTAAAAAGGCACTCAGTCACACCAATTAACAATAAAAGTGGAGTCTCATAAGCAATTGCATATACAATTTGATATGTGTTTTATGATTGATTAAAATTAAGTGTATAGACTGTTTTGAAATAGAAATGTGAAATAGGGTACAAAATGGTAGTTGTTGAAAGATGATGAAATGTGAAGTGATGTTTTATATGTGATATGACTTATCTGTGAATTGAATATGAATTGTGAATTGTTCTGTGTTTGATATGTGCGAGCGCTTCAAGGATGATTCACTCACTGAGTTTGCAAACCTCATCAAAATTGCAACATTGTCTTTCAGGTTCAAGGGATATGTAGTTAGACTAATTAAAGTATAGCCATTACAATCGAACAGGGGTTAGTGGTCGAGATCCTGCTCATATCTTCAATTTTATTATATTAAGAATTGTATTCCGTAATTATTATACAATGTATCGATGAATTATAAAATTTAATGAGATTCATGACTTTATATGTTTATAAATGAAATGGGTCGAAAATGATTACTGGTTTTTGAAATATGTGATTGATGTTCGAAAAATTTGTAATGAGTCATTTTGATTCTTTTAATATGCCATCCTCGTAGAGTATGTTCTCGAATATTGTCGATACATTCGGGTATATGCTCTTTGAGAGTGGTGAGTTACAAATTTGGTATCAAAGCCCAGTTTAGTATCTTACATTAGCATTTTCATAAGATACATTAAGGTACATGCATTTTATACAGTCATAGCATGCAGTGGCAACTGATCCCAGGTCGAAGTCACATTTACATAAGTCACACACATGAACATTTGTTAAGAGTCTGAGCATTTAGAAATAATGAGAAGAATGAGGATCTGTCAGGGTGTAAGAAAATGAAAGTTTGTGGATATCTAGAAATAAGAAATACTATATGGCTCGATAGCTTAGACATAGACTTAGTATAATTGTATTTGTGGTCGTGTCATATAATATGACATCATTATTATGTTATAATTGTACATCCTTAAATTGATATGGATGTTCAAACATTTTCGTAGATTGACTGATAAAAATAGAAACATAGATAGAATTAACAAGATTTAAAGTGTACAAGCAGCTTTGGAAGAAAACAAAATTTCTATGACCTTGAGAGGTTGAACTTGGACTTGGAATTGTTGTATAATTAATGTGATAAGAATTATGATTTAGTATAAGATTATGTCAGTAGATTTGAGATCATAATTTCATGATGGTTATGCATCTGTAATTATGAATTGATTGAGAACGAACATATGTAAGATGAAATAAATGATAACGAGATATGAAGAAGTCCTCAAGGTTAAGTTAATCAGTTATTGTGAGTGCACATCTGATAATGTGATTACCTTGACAAATGATGTTATTAAGCACACATATATTATATGCTTGGAGATGGTATAGGAAGTGATCTATGACCTATTGAATGCTTTTAAGTCTTAGTCCTCATAATTAAATTTATGAGATGAATTAGAATAGCGCAGTGGAAGTATAGAATTAGGTGGTTATATTGAAATGGTAACTACTAAAGAGAAGTAACTTTTGTATAGTCATAGAATATTCGAATGTTATCCAGAATTAATTAAGATCAAAGTATCATTAGCTTAAGATATTAATTGGTGATTTCTCAAAATTAAATCTCTGGATAAGATGTAATGTTCTTGATGGTACATGATAAAGCATAAAAGTAGATGAACATACCTATTATTTCATTGAGCTTTAATATATATAGAACATCCTGATCATGTAAGATATGATAGAAATTGATCTTATTGAGGTAATATGGCTAAAAAGCAATGATAAACATAGTTGATTGATAAGGATTACGTGAATAGTATAGATGATTGCAGAGAGAAATCTTCTTTTGATGAAGACTTTCACCAAATTGTATCAAGTAGTCCAAAAGTTCCACTTCTAAGAATGAATGATATGGTATGAATCAAAAGTGAATATTGGATTTGGATAAATATGAGACTCAGGCACGAGAAACTGAACATACTATAGAAAGTGCATGTGTTTTGTCTATTGTAAAGTGTCCAACTACATTATTGGATTCTTGAATTTGAATAATACTAGTGCTATTAGGAGAAGAAATTAGGTCCACACTAGATTCTATCCTAATATGTTCAGGAGATACAAGTTAGATTTGATGTATGTGTTATTAATTCAAAAAAATTAAGATTTCAAATGATGTGAATTATATGAAGAAACTAGTAAAAATGGTCAGACATTAGCATAAGTAGATAGGAAATATGAGGAAATCGAATGAATGGAGAAAAATCATTCGAGAAAATTAGTTAATTGGGAGACTGAGAAAAACATGAGACTATATTATCCCATCTGTGGAATCAGATAGTTAAGAATTTCGAGGACAAAATGTCTTTAAAGAGGGGGAGAATTGTAACATCTCGTCTATCAAAATTTAAGAGATTTAAAGTATTAGACTATTGAGTCTTATAAATGGTAGCATATAGAACGAAATTGGTACATCTAGGACATGATTTTATAATTATGTTCAAATGCATAATAGTAACATACACACGTTAATTGTGAGATAGACAAATTGCCCTCAATTGACATATTTCGGGTATGAAACTAAGATAAATGTGATAAATGATTGAGCAAAATGAAAGTGACGTGAATGAGTATTTCCAATGTCTTGTGCGTTGGTTTACCAATGATAAGAATTGATGGACCATAATTAGTAATTTTGGAATTAATTGGTACGATCGAGAGATTTATGAATTAATGTGTATTACTAGAAAAAATGTCAAGTGGCAAGACAATTTACAAATGGCAGTAGAAATAATTGACTTATGGTAATAGAAATAAGTAACAAGTGGCATTAGGATTTATTGAAAAGTGATATGGAAAATTGGGTGGCAATTGGATTAGAAATTGGAAGACAAATGAACTAGTTATTAAATGACATGGGGTATCATTACAATAAGACATTATTTTGGTTATTAAGTGGTGAGTGTCATGACACTCACCAAGCATTTAATCTCCATGCTTTTAATCCATGATGTTAACATATTGAAATATCATCTTTATTGTCTTTCATTCTCACAAAATTTCTCATCTTCTTCATCTCTTCTTCTCTTATACACGATGCTTTCATAACTCAACCATTAACGTTGAGCTTTACTATCACCCTTCACCTTGCCACTCCATATATTCGTTGTCTTCACCTTGATTATGAAAGCCCAACCTTTTCCTCCTTATAATGATGATGATCGTATAAATGGATGAGCTAGGGTTCTTTTATGATTGTAAAAAGTTTTGGAGTTAAATGAGTAAGTTAAATATTGTTCTTTATGGTTTGTTTTAAATGAAACATACATGATGATAGTTAGAGATGGATTGATCATGTTAATGGTGGTTGACGAGTGTTATCACGTAGATGATGAAATGAATATGTTTATGTTATGTTTTGTTATGATTGATGAATTATAATATATGATTTATTTGATGGATATTTTTGAGTTGAAATGGAGATGAGAATGAAGAGGAAATGAAGTAGAAATGATGGACTATACATAAGATGTATTGGACATAATAAGTAAAGGTTAAAAATTTGGGAAAATGAAGGAAAATGGGTAGTCCAGGATGGTGGCACTCATCCCACGACCATGGACAGATGCATTGGCTTCTGTCATGATTATGGGAAGGTACCCCACAATCGTGGGCAAGGTCTGGAAATTGTGATTTTATTTTTGTGCAGTTGTTGAACTAACTAATGATAAGGTACTTTCCTATAATGTATTTAGATAAGAATGAGGATTGAAATGAACTAGTTTGATGCTTGATTAGTTCATAAAGAGCTTGATATATTAAGTTGATAATTGATGTAATAACGTAAGAATGAATTGATAATATCATGTATCCAAATCTGGAAATTTATAAGTATTATATGAATGAAAATGTTCTTAGGAAAGTAAATGAGATTTAAAGAAAGAGAGTAAGGTGTATTAAGAAATATTGAATTATGTGATCATTACAATGCTAGAAAAAGGGATTGGAGACTATGTGATTGATGAACGTATGAAATATGGAATGAAAGTAATCAAATATACTTTAGGTATAAGCCTAAGTGTAAACTAGTTATATCTAAATGACAAATGATACAATGATTAAGAATTGTAATTTAAGGATACATACCGAGAAATAGTCATTTGAGCATTCATTATACATAACACATATACATATGTGTATGATTGATACTTATGTGATTGGTTAAATTAGTAATATGTGTGTACAATATTTGTATTGCTTGAAGATAGATACACAAGATTGAACATCATCGTCTAGACATTTTCGGATCATGAAAGCAATGGCTAATCTGGAGCGTACTGTGAGTAACTTATATGTTTCTCACTAGGATTGAATTGCTTCTGTTTAAATTGTAATTATTCAACTGAAATTGATATGATTGATAATTCCAGAAAAAACTAATCCGAGGAGTTTGATAAATGTGAATATATTGGGAGTGCTCTAATTTTATATGAATATGAAAGAAATAAGTGTACTCAATACAATACTGAATGTCAAATATAGGTCCGATGAAAATGTGAAAAGTGAATGTGTATACAGAATGAAAGTGACTGATTGCATATATGTGAATTCATGCATTTGTTTACATGATATGCATGATTAGATAAAGGTAGTTATGACTGAAGTAACCAGAGGAAAAAAGCTTAAAGCTCATAAAAATATACAAGCGCCATAGGTTCAGTTTGTAAAATGAGCTCGGTATCCACAAAGGATACGGGACAGTTATCAATGAGCCCAATATCCACAATATATACGGGACAGTTAAAAAGGCACTCAGTCACAACAATTAACAATGAAAGTGGAGTCTCATAAGCAATTGCATATACAATTTGATATGTGTTATATGATTGATTGAAATGAAGTGAATAGACTGTTTTGAAATAGAAATGTGAAATAGGGTACAAAATGGTAGTTGTAGAAAGATGATGAAATGTGAAGAGATGTTTTATATGTGATATGACTTATCTGTGAATTGAAGGTGAATTGTGAATTGTTCTGTGTTAGATATGAGTGAGCACATCGAGGATGTTTCACTCACTGAGTTCGCAAAACTCATCAAAATTGCAACATTGTCTTTCAGGTTCAGGGGATATCCAGTTAGACTAATTGGAGTATAGCCACTGCAATCAGACAGGAGTTAGTGGTTGGGATCCTACTCATATCTTCATTTTTATTGTATTAAGAATTGTATTCCTCAATTATTGTACAATGTATTTGTAAATTATGAAATGTAATGACATTCATGATTGAATATGTTTATAAATGAAATGGGTTGAAAATGATTATTGGTTTTCGGAAGACGTGTTTGATGTTCGAAAATTTGTAATGAGTTGTTTTTATTGTTTTAACATGCCATTCTCGTAGAGTATGTTCTTAAATATTATCGATATGTTTGGGTATACGCTCTATGATAGTGGTGCGTTACACAACATCTCTTCTTTAAATAGGAACTCTTTTTAACTAGTTGTTGCTTTAATTTTATCACGAATTGATTGAATCAACTTTGAATTTGTTAAAACATCTTCCTCATCATTTTTAACAGTATCTTCAAATATCCAACAATTTGGATAAGCTTTTGACTGTGTCTCGAAGCCAACTGTTTTAACAGATGAATACAAGTTCCTTCGTCTGTACAGAAATCATAGGGACTATCCATTCTAGATTTTGTGGAACCATTTCTAACTGTTTGAATGAGTTTGTTAAGATGGTTCCTGTAAAATAGGAATTGTTAGACGTTTATTCTCTAATTTAAACAGAGAACTAAGTTATGTAACCTTTTCTATATTGTTATCTTTTAGATAAATGAGATAATTCAGTTAAATTTGAATTTGCAATGTAACTAAACCTAAATATTCTTTAATCACTAAATCTGAATCCTAATTTTGACTATTCTTTCAAACTAATCTAAAATTTAAATGATGAATAAGGAATTATTTTATGTCAAAAAAGCTAATAAAAATATAAATTAATTGAGACTAAGTTAAACAAAGGTTTTAAAACAAAAAAAAATAATTATAAAATTTTATTAATGAAATTTAATAAAAATAAAAATAATTTCAATGCCCATTTTGTGTTAATAATATTATATATTATATTATTGTTAATTTTTAAATAAAAATAATAAAATAAAGGCAAAATTACACCTTAGTAACCTAAAAATGTTTCGTTTTATAGTGTTAGGTTATAGTTAACTGAATTTATATAAATTGAATGAGAAAATAATGATATAAAATCATAGGCATGAATAAGAATAACTTATGCCATATGTTTTAGTAAGGAGTTTTACATAATTAATTCAAGAGTCACTTAAGATGTGATTGATAAGTTCGCAATCTATCTAATTTAATTTAGTAAGTTTGTTATGAAAACTTAATATCAATTAAATTAAATGGGAACTTAGCTTACTAGGAAATTATTTGATGAATTATATAATTAAAAAATAATGCTATCAATTTGTTTGAATTAGTAGGAAAAATAAAATATATAATTAAGGTGATTATTTTATTTGGTTTTATGGCATAAATTAATACTTACTCTTTTATGTTTTTGGCTGTTAGATAAGATAATTATAATTTTATCCTTGAGAAATATATTGAATGCTAACAACCTTACTAGACCTAATTTCTTGGACTAGTTTTACAACTTGAGAAGTGTTCTTAAGCAATAAAAGATTAGTATGCTAGGCTTAATTTTATCATAAAGACTAGTATTTTGTTACTTACATCAATTGTCAAGATATAGAAATGCATACATGGAATATCCTTCTAAGTCTCACTCGCCCGATTTTTATATATTTAAATCATTACATATGAGGTGTCATATTGTGGTGACTATAATCATATATTCAAAAATTACTTCTTAAAGCACTATTTATTAATTAAAACCAATAATGTATAGTAAGCACTAAGACTATTCTTTCAAACTAATCTAAAATTTAAATGATGAATAAGGAATTATTTTATGTCAAAAAAGCTAATAAAAATATAAATTAATTGAGACTAAGTTAAACAAAGGTTATATATATATATATATTATATTATTGTTAATTTTTAAATAAAAATAAAAAATAAAGTCAAAATTACACCTTAGTAAACTCAACATGTTTTGTCTTATAGTGTTGGGTTATAGTTAACTGAATTTATATAAATTGAATGAGCAAATAATGATATAAAATCATAGGCATGAATAGGAATAACTTATGCCATATGTTTTAGTAAGGAGTTTTACATAATTAATTCAAGAGTCACTTAAGATGTGATTGATAAGTTTGCAATCTATCTAATTTAATTTAGTAAGTTGGTTATGAAAACTTAATATCAATTAAATTAAATGGGAACTTAGCTTACTAGGAAATTATTTGATGAATTCTATAATTAATAAATAATGCTATCAATTTGTTTGAATTAGTAGGAAAAATAAAATATAATTAAGGTGGTTATTTTATTTGGTTTTATGGCATAAATTAATACTTGCTCTTTTATGTTTTTGGCTGTTAGATAAGATAAATAAAATTTTATCCTTGAGAAATATATTGAATGCTAACAGCCTTACTAAACCTAATTTCTTGGACTAGTTTTACAACTTGAGAAATGTTCTTAAGCAATAAAAGATTAGTATGCTAGGCTTAATTTAATCATAAAGACTAGTATTTTGTTACTTACATCAACCGTCAAGATATAGAAATGCATACATGGAATATCCTTCTAAGTCTTACTTGCAAGATTTTTATATATTTAAATCATTACATATGAGGTGTCATATTGTGGTGACTATAATGATATGATAAAAAATTACTTCTTAAAGCAATGTTTATTAATTAAAACCAAAAATGTATGGTAATCACCCCCCCTCCCCCCCACTTGTAGCTTAATATAAAGTGATATTAATTAAATAACAACAATTAGTATCACCTCTTTTTTAATTAATTATAAAACAACTATGGCATCTCTAACTATTTATTTCAAATAAAATGTCACTAAGAATCCTTATATGGACAAAAATAAGGAAATTGGTATAAAAAAGGCCAAATGTGAATTATAGTGAGGAAGAAAAGAAGGTAACCATTACTGATATATAAAACAAGGTACTATTTGTTTTGTATTAATCCTGTTTAAGCTTGTACATACATTAAATAGGAGAAAATATTATTCATGGACCTAAGTGAGAAAGTTGAAAATTGTTTAAATTAGTATATGAGTATTGAGAATTTCTCCTTGATTTCATTTTTATTCATGCCTTGATGAAAACTTTTTTCATATAACAAGGATTTTGAAAAGAGGAAGGAGTATTGTCTATTTTCTGGACTCCTTTGAAGCATTTAGTTTCATATAAAGCATATCCATTTTAAAGTTGGTAAAAGGGGAAGAGAATGTTGGTTTTGAAACTTAATTGTTCATATTAAATGATGTACGGATGAAGGGGAGTATGCTTTATACATTACTTTGACATAGGGGGAGTGTACTCAATATCATTTATTTTATTTAATATGATCAAATATTTTTTCATAATAAAAGGAGTAAATTATTAAACCAAATGAAGTTCTAACGTACAATTTTGATGATAACAAAATATATTAATATTAAAAAACTTAGTTTTGGTGATATTAGTATCTCCACTATAATATAATCAAGTAATATGTGAAAGATTAACTTCAATGAAAAAAAAAGTAAGCAAGCAAATTAAATCAACTGAGCAACCACAAGTGAACAAAATGAGCAAAGTAGAGCACATATGCAGTTCAAGAGAGATTCAAGACAATTTAAGCCAATTTGACTATGGAAAAGAAAGAATGTAGCCATTTCACATATGAAAATCATTTTGATCTTTATTATAAACCTTATCTTGATCATTTCAATGTTTTGAAGACTCAATATTGTATGAACATATTTCATTATATGCATAATTTACACATCTCTTCAAATTCAAAAGAAAATTTAATTTGATTTTAAATTAAATTTTCTTAATGCATCAAAATAATTTTAGTGAAGTTTTAAATTGGTTTTGCATCTAAATTTTTTCAAAGGAATATGTTTTAATCTTTGAAAGAACTTGAAAAGCTTTGAAAAACTTGTTTTAGGAGGTTTGGTTAACCTATGTTGGAGAGAAGTCAACTTATGTTAAAGTATTTTGTATATTATATATATAAACTAGTTTATCAATATGATATATTAGTTAATTAATTTCCCTAAAAGAAAGATATTTATTTATTATGAGCTTATGTAGGAATATTAATTGATACATTAGTCGATTAGTGCTAAAATTTGGTCGACCTGTCTCATTATTGCTGGTTATTATAATGACTAATTTGTGTCACATATTTGGTTATTTTAAGTATAAATAGACCTTAATTTAGTGGTGAATAAACCATTAGCATGGTTGAGAGTTACTAAGAGTCTTGAGAGGATATAAAGTACATTATAATATATTTGTGTATTGCAAAAACTATATTAAGCTCTAGTTTATTAGTATGACTAATAGGTTTATACTATATATGGTTATGCTAATGTATCTTCACTCTAAGCATTGATGTTGAGGCTAAATATCGCGGTTGGCTCCTATAGATGCTTGTATAGGAGGTTGGATGGTGACTGGAGAATGGAGATTGGATGGTGAGGGTAACATGTGAATAGCTAGGTGCATTGGACTGAAGAGATATATTTAATGTTAATATATTTAAGGAATCAATTGGACACAAAGAAAATTATAAATATAGTTTAAAAATCCTGTAATCTTAATTTTAGCTTGTTAGTAGTATACAATTCCTTTTGTTCTACCAAAATTTTCATATTCCTTATAAAGTTGAAGTTCACCCTTTGGTGAAGTTTATTCTTTTATAGATAACTAGACATCATTCTTTCTTTAAGTAGATAAACTTCTTCATAATTATTTTATCTAGAATTTTAGTACCCTAATTAGATGTAATAAGTTCTCAAATACCTCTAAGAACCTTTCTATCTTATAACAATCATCTGCATATGACTGATTGTTGCTTAATATGAAAAATGACTTTAATAGCATAGGTATCTATAATCTTGCCATACCTACATTTATATATGTTATCCCCTTTTATGTTGTATTTGTATGCATTAGCTCTATTTGTGACTTTATATATCATGTCCCCATTTTAAATTTATATTCTTCTCCATAACAATGTCACTCAAAGTGACTACATCACTTACATCTTCATTTATGTAAGCTCCAAAATCATCTACAGCATCACTATAATTTTCCATTTGTTCATGCTAATTGTCATGCCACTTCAACATTTGTAATTTAACCACTATATCATCCATGTGCTCTAGATACACATCTCCAATCTTGTGTATCTCTAACTTTATAAATCCAAAGCACTTCAGTTGGACTCTAATTTCATTAAACCATCAACAAATCTCGTACTTGCAATAAAAAACTATGCACTTAATATATTATTATACCCCCGTATTTCATAAACTTTTCTTATAATAATATAGTTCAAGTTTTGTGAAATATATTTAGGTTACAAACATTATACTGAAGAGCGCCTCTTTATGTGAAATGTCTTGCTACCAAATAACCTTATATTGACCTTTCATTAACTATCATTTGGTCCCACTTGACTTGAAGCCATCAATATAGACTTGGGTTGATCAAAATTTAGGCTAAGCTAAGGCCTGGGGGTTCAACCCAAAGTCCACTTATAAAATAATGTCATTTTGGTATAACTGACTAAAATGACATAGTTTTGGTCATTTATTTTAAAATGATATTATTTTAGAGATAAATGAAACGAGCTTGGAATATACTCAAGTTTCTCATCTTAATCTTGATTTTAGAAGCGAGCCTAATCCAATCATTACCATCCTTAATTATCATTCTACAAAGTATATAGAAAAATATATAAGTAGTTTGCATGTAAACACTTCATATATCAAAGTGGTTGAAATATTTTGTGAAGTCAGTTAATATTGTAATAATCGTAAGTGCACTGCGTAGCTATAGCTAATACTAACAAGTACTGTTGATCTCAAGAAGACAATGAATACTAGTAATTACCCTTCCCTTATTATCTAGCTTACGAATTGATTTCATATTTTTAATAAAAATAAAATAAAAATTAAAGAAATAGAAAACAATAATGATTGCAAAGACAACGGAATTCACTTAAAAAACTATCATTATCAGAAATTAGTATCTAGGTTCGAATCTCCTTAAACCGTAACAAATTGATCTTTTATCATACAATTGTTTTGTTGATATATTGGACCGTGAAGACTCCTATGGTATGCTAATAGCTGATGTTGAGTCTACTAATAACTAATCCTAAGATCTCTAACTGAATTACTCAGGTTAAATCTTATAGGATTGTGTTAACGATTTATAAGTCCCTCTATTAGGTTTGACCATAATATGGAATATTTATGTTATCCTATCTCTAGGTTTGCAATCAAATCCTTCTAATGATTGTAGATCTATTCATACTAGAATTTCTCAATCTCTACGTATGAAATTAGTTTATCAATAAAAACACGTAATTAGATCACAATAATCAATCAAACTAATTACATTAATAAAGGAATCAAATCATATCAAAGTAGTAACATAAGATTTATATAACCTAAAAACCAATTGGATGTTTAGTTACACATAATCAAACACAACAACAAACATACAATTGAAACAAAAACAAATAGAAAACAACAGGTTCATAACTAAATCTCCTTGATTGTCTTCTATCCAATATTCTTACTATGTAAGACTTGATCTTGAATTTTGATGGATCTTTCGATGATTTCTTTGTGTTTCTCGCATCTTTGGACTAAAATTGTCCTTTTTGGATGTTCTCCTTGTCATGACCCAGAACCACATTGGGCAGATGGCAACCGCCGCATACCTAGGTTAAGGACACTTATGACACCCTTAACCTGACTATGCAAGGCTAACATGTTATCTTTAAAAACATTTCAGCAATACAACGACTGTATTTTGAAAATCCCAAAATGAAAAAAAATTGTAAATCAGTTTCAAACGCACTTCTATATTCACATTAAAATTTTACCATAACTTCTGGAATTTGAAGTCCACTCAAGGGCAATCTTAATAACAGTACAAAATGTTCATACAGAAAGTCATTTACAAACCACAAGATAGATAAGAGTTAATTTATTTAAAAATTATTTCACTATAATAATGAACCACTATACAACAAAAGTACAAAATAAAGATTATCCACGCGCGGTAATGCCCTGAATATGTCAAAAGATTGTACGAACCACTCAGAGTTTCAAGCTCACCAAATTAATCTACATGGTTGGAAAGCGAAGGGGATGAGCATATTATGTATTCAATGAGTAGAAGAAAAAACATGTATCGCAAATAGAACCCGGTACACACCAAAAGGGTCTAAATAACCTAAGGACGATTTTACACATCTATCATGAATATAACCACCCATGAAGTGAATATGCATGACATAGAAACACATAGACCTAGTCTATGACTCATCCCATACTAGTTAGGAATCATATAGGCCTAGCCTATTAATCACTCTTTCAGTGAACATAGTTTCCAATTCTAGTAAAAAAGAGCAGAAAAGCATCATATGTAAAATCAAAACTCGTCAGGAAGTCAAATCTCAGAATAGGCCAAAATAATTATGTATGTTGCCACTGGTTGGCTAAACCAGTGTGCACACCCACCGAATCCTGATGTTGACTCGACTTTCATCTATGGTGAGTCCAGACTACAGTCGACAAGAGCATCATGACCTTAAGTGATGACCTAGTAGATGACCAGACCTCTAGGTATGCAATCACCCGCAAGTCTCATAGAAAGGTGTCGATACGAGGACTCAACATTTATGTAACAGTGTCAAGGGTACGTGGGTCGCTTAATCTGTTATGTCTAACACACGATTGGCCAATCGTTACCTCACCAATTTCAAATAAAAAATCATATACAAATATTTATTACTAAAATCAAGTAAGGTACCGTGTTTTTATTTATCGGTCTAATCGATAAAATGGAATCTTGCTATGATTCTAAGCTAAAAGAGAATACATACATGTAACATACATGACTCGGTTATCCATATGTAAGTTCCAAAACATTATTTCATTCAGTGAATCCAAGTGCAGAGCTACTCAAAAATGTAGTTTCAAAAAATAAAACATTGTCCTTTACACGTCAATTGTAGCTATGTTGAAAACAATATCATTACTCAAAATATAAAATAAAAACATCAGTTTCACTCCAAGGGCAAAGTTATTCAATACACTGTCGTTTATTAAAAATTTAAGTATACTAGCATCTATTTTAGATTAAATTCTACTATGCATTACCTAGGTTCAAAATTCGCATACAAGTCAATATGCATGTCTTGAATTGTCCTAGTCTTATTTGAGAGACATGTTTTCTCCAACTCACCTCAAAAGAGGGTGTACACTCCTTTGACTTCAACAATCCTCGATACGAGCTCCTTAATTCAAAACTCCCGAGCCTTTATACATACAAATGTAATGTATTTACTACTCAAATATATAACTCATATTTATCCACTATCATATAAGTGTATAAAACATAATATCACTATTTTTTTAAGCTATAGGATTCGACCATTAAGCTTCTCACATGGTTACGTCCCTTATTTTCACATAAGCCTTGATCCAATACTTACACATTTTAAAGCATAATTAAGCACATTTTTATCCAAACACATTAGGCTACTACTCATCAATCTAAGCAACAGTTCAAGTTTACTCTAAGTAAACATGAAAGTCTCTTTCCAATGCACATCATCAAATTCCTTAAATCCTAAGCCAAGTTCATTGAGGCATTTTATCAAACACCTGAAGTCATAAACTTGAAAGCCTCCTTCCAATATACATCTTCCTCATTTTTCATCATCAATTCACATTATACATACATAATTAACATCATAGAGTTCATTTAAACATTCAATTTCAAAAGATATTCAAAACTTCACAAACTTTCACCCAAGATAGGGCATTTCAGTTTTGGCTTAAGGAAGCTTCTCCATGACTCATTTCATCATCTAAAGCGTGTTTCATGCATATTCAAGCATGGAGAACAACATATCTTAACACCAAACTCAAAATCATAATGTAGAGAGAGATGAGACAAAATTTACCTAAACTTTCCTTTCGTGATATTTTAAAATCCTTTGAGAATTTCTCAAATCTAATTACAGATTTGAGTTCCTTGATCCCGAATTAACTTAGAACACCTTGTCTTGGGTTAGAGAATCAAAAACTTGGTGAAGATTAAGTGATGGCCGAAACTTCCTTTTCTCCTCCTCTCTTCTCCTTTCTTTTACTTAAAACAAAGTGTTTTAATGCCAAATAATGGGATGCATGGCCACACACAAGAAGAATGGTCTAGAATTTTGACTCTTCTTTGACCAAACATGGTGAATTTACCTTTTTTCCCTTAGTTTTTGTGAAATTACCATTATACCCTTCAAAATTTTCCTATATTTGCAATTAAGCCCAAAATGTGATAATGACCAAAACTTTTATTTTCATTTTGGTCCTCGAACTTTCGTGAATTATAATTAAGCTCCTTAGCCTTACAAAATTACATATTGTTCCTCCAATAATTAAAAAATTAGATTTAAGTCCCTTAACTTTAGCAGATTGTAAATAAGCACTTATATGCATCAACTTTTCAAATTAAGCTTTCTAAGTGTCCAATAAGTCTATAAATCATGTCTAATCACCTCTAAGGCATTAGAACACGTTTAAATTAGCCACTATGGCCATATCCATCCAATGGAATCAATTTTATGCACTTAGAAGCTTATATGTCAGAAATCTCCAAGATTTCGCATACCAATGAACTCTAAGTTCATGTAAGGGCATATAACATTATATATCAGTGGCATATATACCAAAAGGATTCAAATACATTTTTTGAAGTCATATACAACTATGTATATATAAATATGCATAGTATCTCCAAGTACAGACTAATACAAAAGATCTCAAAGAGTCCGATGTTACACTTCTCCTTTGGAAATCGCCTTCCAAAGTCTGCTACTTTCTTCTGCCCTCGAAATGTCACTTTTATATTGAGTTCTAGCTTTTTTGGTTATGCACGACCATGCATAATCAGAATTTATTGCATATTGTGAAAATGTACATGAGTGATAAAGTGCACGACTATGCACTCTTTCCAAATTACTGATTCTCTATTTTACGCCACATTTTCTTCTAAATTATTCTCCTTTAAGTCTACGAAGGTAATTATACTCTGTAAACGAACTTGGAGCAAATTAAGTTAGAGCAAATTAAGTACCAAATATACGATAAAAGTATAAAATATCAAGCAAAATACATCAAATATGGGTGGCAAAATATAGTCAAATATCTATCTATCAAACATCCCCACACTTAAACTTTTTCTTATCCTCAAGCAAACCATAATCAAAATTATAAATTTCACATCAATCCATCATGAATTTCAATCTGTCCATTTATACTATATATCATCACATCCTCTTGAATAAAATTAACATACAATCAAACTCAAGTTGTCTTAAAATTAATTTCCTAAGTAATATTAATAATAATCATATAGATAATCGCATTAAAATCAAAAGCTTATATCTTTACACCCTCACCAAGATTTCACTCAATGCACTCAAGTGTTTAGGGTGAAAAGCATCAAAACTCTCAATCAATGCATAATAGAATTCTTACTATAGGCTTGTAATAAAATCACATCTCCACCACTTATTTACAAACTAGAAACACCAATCCAAAGGTCTTATAAGGTTATAACAAGGCTTAGGTAAGGTATGATTAGGTTAATAAAAGGGTTAAATTGAAGGAAATTTACTACATAATATATTTCAAGGCTTGTTTACAAGTATATATAGGTCCTTTCAATGCAACTCTATTGGAAGCAAAAACTTTTTTAAATTTTTCTTTCTCCTTTTTTCCTTTTTTTACAATATTCCAATCAATACACAATTCAACAAATATTGGAACTTTCACAAATTTCAATTCTTAACAAGTAAATAACGTAAATAACCTTCAAGGTTTAAAGCAATAAAAAGGTCTTCAAAGAAAAATAAGATAAAGGTTTATAATTTAGGTTTAATCAACGAAAAAGGCTAAAGTTCAACTTGGTTATTCCTAAAGGTAAATTTTTGGGTATGGTGATTGCAAAAATATAAGCTAAAGAGAGTTGGCGAATCTAAATGTAACACCCCCTTATCGTAGGGTACGCACCGGGAAGCCCGTAGGTTATTCCGGTACATATCCTATGATATGGGAGCGTTACGTGCAATCACTATAATTACTCCACATGGAATCATATCAATTTGAATAATTAAAG
>JANQBM010000004.1:26736357-26747090 GCA_025594535.1 Erythroxylum domingense
ATTATCAATTCTATATTATAATAATTAATAAATAACTTAAGTAAATCAAAAATTTGTAATTAATGTAAAAGATAGTATATTTAATTTACTACAACTATTAACTTATTAACTTTTCATATAAATATTTTTGTATAATTTATGGGTAATTTCATAATTTTATTATAAATGATTATTTTATAATTTATAATTTATGAAATTTTAAAAATACAACAACAATTTTTTAATGTTTTTAAAAAATTTAAAAATAAATTAAATGCTCGGGCCTACTCAAGCCCGATGGGCGGCTCATGGCCCAGGCGCGCTTGGTGGGTTGGGCCACGGGCCTAGTGGTGGGCCGATAAGACACGACTTGCCCAAGGCCCACGGGCCATTTTTGGCCCTCAATGGGTCTGTTCGGGGCCATCGTCGGCCCGTGTCCAGCCCGACCCATTGATATCTCTAAGCTTAAGAGATCTTGATCGCGTCAATGCTAACAATTGTTGTAACAGTTAAAAGCATTCCTTTATTAACTTTAATTTGCTTAGTAAAATTCAGTCTAAAATGAACATTAAGATTAAAAAAACGCCTTAGCTACAAACAACGAAGAAGAAAGTTGTCTTTCCCTTTTCTCATTAATGATTGAAAGATATGGTGTGTACAAAGAAGGCTTATATTTCATATTGACATTGATTGCTTCCATCACTCTCTCTATAGCATCAAAAAAATAACCCATTGTTGGCTTTTCTTCACTATCAGTCACGTGAAGCACCCTCATCAAAGACTCATAAACTCAGATAATAAATTGGCATTGAGACAAAAATCTCTATCTTTTAGCATAATTTTACAAACCTCCAACCCAGTATTAGACTTAGCATGTTAAGATGCAATCCACTTATCACTCGTAAATATTTGTCTTAATTCTTCCTTCATCGTAACAAAAGATTGAAGTGATAAGAAATTTGTTGCAAATCTTGTCATAGCAGGATGACACAAATTCCTGCTATTGGTAAATTCCTTTTTCATTAAATTCAATACCCGTGGTCACCTTTTTAGCTTTCTATATAGTCTCATCAATAATAGGAAAATACCTAGGATCTCCTATATTCTCCAGCATTTGGTCAATACAATGTGCAATGCAAGGAGTCCAAAAAAAATAATTATTCTTATTTTGTAATCTTTTTCCTGCCGCTTTATTATAAGCGAAATCATTGTCAGTAATAAACTGAATAATGTTTTCTGACCCTACTTCATTCACAACTTCATCAAATATCTCAAACAAAGTCTTAGTATTCTTAGTAAGGCCAGATGCATCAATAGATTTAAAAAATATAGAGTCATTTGTAAAATAAAACTAAAAAATTAATAATAGGCTCTTGTCTTTTATTTGTCCAACTATCACACATGATTCAACATCCATAAGTAGCCTAATTCACTTTTCTTTCTGCCAAATAACTTCTAATTTTAGAAACAGAACAACTCAAAAATTGACCTTTTAATTCATCGATCGAAAGACCTTTATATCCCGAACCATAATAGGTTATTACATCTATCATAGGTTAATAATAATAAGATTGAGAAATATTGAATGATGAACTTGTATTATACCACCATCTAGCTATTGCCATATCGACATTGCAAGTCGCGTCTCGTGATTGTGTTGCACTACAAATTGAAGGTTGGGCTCTAGGAAATATTCGTGGTGCAAAAAAACTAGTTAGTTGCCTTTTTCTCTTCCTCACATTAAATGTAGGTACTTCTTCTTAGGCCTAGGATGGAACACTACCACCTTCAACATTTCCATAATCACCATGAAAACTAGAAAATGAACTTCCACTACCAATTTCAAAATTTAACCTTTCCTTCATATCTTTCTCATGTTAATATTCTTCAAGCAATGTTTTTATTTGTCACTTCACATCATGACTTTCTTTTTTACAGGGTTCCACATCTTCTTTAACCCCAGCTAAATGTTTCTTTAATTAAGTAATCCATCCACCTTTCAAATGCTTATTACAAAACAAGCAAATAATATGGTTCCTTATATCGGGAACCAATGCAACATAAGCCCAAGCTAGATCATTGTATCTTCCTAAAGTGGTTTGATCAGGAGTACTTGAACTTTTTTCCATTTATCTGTAAAAATAAACCAATGCATATATCAAAATAAATACCACATAATTTCATTGTACAATACACATGTTCATCTTATATAATATAACTCATTTTGAATGATTACATCATACATAATTCAATTTCATCGAACACAATTCACTATAGGTCAAAAACTAAAAATCCAATTATTCAATATATATAATTACACAAAACATACATAAGTAATTTTCATTTCTAACAATCCAAAAATATACATAAATAATTTCCATTTCTAACAATTTAGAACAATTTCAATTCAAAGTTTCAAACATAAGGATCAAGTTGAAGGGTATGATTTATATAATCGCCAAATAATGAATGACATATCTTATACAATTGTTCATACACATCAATTCATAACATAAGGATCAAGTTGAAGGATATAACTTTTTTTGAAATGTTTTTTTTCTTATTTAAAGCTTTGAATCTTCTTTTCATTTCTAACAAACCATAATATTATATAAAACATTCTATATTTAGTTCTTAAATATATAAGTTGCTTCTACGATTTTTAATTGACATTCATAAGTCTAAGTGGTTGGAGTTTAGCCTACAACATGTTCACAATTTGAAAAAAAAAAGTTCCTTTTGAACACATTTACATCACTACTTTCACACATTATCTATTATAAATATTTATGATACCCTACATATATATATTACCAAATAATTCAACATATTTTATAATCGATTAATTATTAGCCAATACCTAAATTATATCATTAACTACAACTGAATTATTATTAATTTACAATAGCATAATTTTATTCTCAACTAATTCTTTACCTAAAGCCAAAACGCAAATACTAAAAACGAAATACCATTTCACAAATTTTAAAAATGTGTCAGTTAATTATTTAAGTCTTTACATTCTAGGTTTTAAATTTTAATTTAAGTTATTTCAACTTACAAACTTTCAATTGAATCAATTCACATCATCAACATCTTCACATATTCACATCACATGTTGTACATTTCATTCATAAAAAAATTAACATAAATTTCTCTTAAACCAATCCACAATCAATCATCCAAACCAAAAATAAACCAAAACAAAATCATGGATCATTCAACTTCAATATCCAACCCACGCAAATCACAAATCCAATTCAAAATTTAATTCCAACTTTTAACTTCCAAGTTCCAATCGATTCACAATCAAAAATGCAACTAAGCACAAAAAATTGAAAAGTCAAAATACAACCAAAAAACCAATTCATAGCTTCGGGTTTTTGGGTTAGGTAACATGTCAGGTTTATATCTGAGGAGAGCAGTCGTTACTACAGTAGCGTGGAGGAGGTTTAGACGTTCAGTGGTAGCAACGGCGTGGTGCGGTGGTCCTCGTGTTCGCGACTTTGCGTGGAGGAGCCGAGGAGGACTGAAAATGGTATGATGTTGGTGTGGATCCGGGAGGAAGATGACAATCGTTGGAGGGGGAGCAATACCGTCAGAGATGGAGAGGAGAACGAGAGAGAGAGAATGAAGGTGAGCGAGGGTTGGTGAGAGAGAGTGAAAAAAATCAAAAGAAGCATAATGGTTCGAGTGTGTGGAGGCACGCATAGGGTTTTTTAGGTTAAAATTTTTTCATATTTGTAAAATAGTTCCTACATTTTTTAAAACTTACGGTATTAACCGATAATACCGACCAATACCAAATAAAAACTCACGGTATTGATCGGTATTGAAGGTCAGTACCAAAAATGTAAATACTATACCGGTCAGTACGAAACGGTATTCATACCGTTGGTTCTAAGAGTGAAGCATAAGGTCAGTTTGTCTGGCTGTACTTTGAATTATACCTATATGGTACATAGCATTATTTTGACATGACTCTTGGTGGTTTGGTCAGTAACAAAAAAAGTCATCTGAATATAGAAATGATATTTTTCTGTTGTTTCATTTCTAATAAAAACTTTAGGACTTCATTAATCTGGGAATAACATAAGATCAATTGTAATAAAATATTTTTGACACAAGAAATAAACTAAAACTATCTGCAATGGAGATTTATTAGAGCTTGACAAATAAAGCCATTGAAGCTAGTAATCTCACGCCAATGGGATTGAAATTGTCGCAGGGCTTGAGTTTACGGGATATCTATCATATCCAAAGTTGGGATAGAAATATACAATTTGTTTTTATGTTCTCAATTGCAACACAAATTATACCCACATGGAAAAACAACTCTTACCCCAAAAAGTGATAGTGTGCATCCTTATTCAGTTCATCTTTCTTCCTGCAGATCTTTAAATCCTGTATACTGAGTTCCACAATGCAATCGTTTGACCACCCAGAGATCAGAAGCCAAAACTGCAAAACGGTTCCTATCATAATTGAACGTCATTTTAGCTTCAGGCGTGAATACATCAAGTCCGATAACAAAGCAAGCGCTTGCCATAGCTGTGAAGCACCCATACCTCAAGATATGTATCTGCAGGACTAATACTCGGTCTGACCTTAAACCACGCTGAAGAAATCATGCGATGGATACGATACATACACTAAAAACTAGAAACTATCCAATTGGTGAAGAGAAACCAATAAATTTAGCTTCCAAGTCTGTAATTTGTACAAAGTCCTGCTCAAAACCAATGACAGAAATATCAGTTACAATACCCATTATCCAAAGATGAATTCTTCCAGTAGTATCGGCCATGCCATTACATAATAACTGATATGACCCTCTTAATTCCTTGCCATCTGGACAGGATTGCCTCCTTCAGCAGTGGCCCTTCCGCTTCTCCTGGCAACCCAACAATCTAGAACAATGCAGCTTTTGAATGGACAACACTAGCAACAACATTTAGAAGGATTTTGGGTTACAAGGTGGGATATCCTACTGAAGATGGTATAACTGACCGTTGAGACCTTATATGCAACTCCATATTCATGAACACTGCACCTAATACAAGTGCTATTGTATAACAACTCGCAATTAGAAAAAGACTTGAAATACCCCCTTTCTTTTGTTCAATGGCAAATAATGAGTTTTTCTTCTCAACCTCTTCCACATTCAAGAACAACTAATAAAAAGTATAAAAATTGTCAACACCTTTCTGATGAGTCGTTAAATCTTAACCAATAACTCAAATAGATTTCGTGAGGAATGCCTGCTATGGCATTCAGGATAATAATATAGTACTACCATGTCACTCAGCCATAAAATAGCAACTATGGGTCAGTCAATCCACAATATAGAACAAACTCCAAAATCATTTTCTATACCGTCTAATATACTGATTTCTTAATCATAATTGCATTATAGACCATGTCCAAAATTGATCATATGAATGTGTAAATGCAAACTGTGAAGGGAAAGAAAGGAAAAGGGAGTGGGTGCAAATGTTGCGCCCAAGCAACAGTTTCAGCCAGCAATGAAATTCAGACCAAACTGCAGTCTTCTTTTGCACTGATCTTGCCTTCCTGGTGCTCGTTTTTATTTTTGGATTCTCAATACGGTTTTGCAATCTCACGACAAATGAAGTTCCAGCTAGCAATTACTATTAATCACATACCAGCATGGAGTTGCAATGAGCTCTTCGTAGACCTGTTCTTCAATTGCTTTCCAGTTTCCACGAACGATAGGAGCTTTAAGTTTGACCGCCACTCAAGCCGAGGGTAATTATGGTCCTCCATTCAGATTTTTGTGAAATGGAGCAAACAGATGGACAGTTCTTTTATGCCTTTTAAGATTGGTATCTCAGTATAATCCACTCTCGAGAACCCACAGTATGAACTAGAAAATTTTGTATCCAAATGAATGAGCTCTAATGAATAAAAGAAGAATTAGGAGAAATTCTCATGGGAGAAGCAAAGCAAATCTATTTTCAGAAAAAAGGAGATAAAACAGTAAAGCTATATAGTGGCTAGGAAGGCCCCGGAGATTCTTTCAATTCTAGTTTAAAACTGAAAAGCAGTTGCTGAATGATTCAAAATGCTAAGCCTAGCAGGCCAACATGTCAAGGAAGATTACAAATATCCAATAGCAGCAAATAATTCGAATGATAGTGGGAAACCAGTTATTAGTTATAAAGAGAAAATTACAAAATATTAAACAGTATACTAATCAGGGTTGGACACTGGAAAGAGAACTTAATGGCAACCTCTGTCTTGAAACAATATATAACACAAATCCAATTTCCATAAATCAGACGAGACAACTTCTTTTTCCCTATTGTATATCATAAGCAGCAAAGGAAAGAACCATGTATGTTACAGAAAGTACAGAAAAATGCAACAAGAAAAGCATAAGACATCAAGAAAGAGACAATGATCACCTTGAATATTAAAGCTCCTCCCGAGAAGCAAAATTGGTAACGTATAAATTACTGCACCAGTCATCAATAATTCTTGTCAAACATCTTACCCAAATCTGAATAACTTGCAAATCACTGATCAAACCATAGCAACTGTATGCTATTAAGGATTGATATTGACATTACCATCTTCCAGGCGTCAAAGATATTTGTACTTCAACTTTCAGAATATATAAATACATATATATACATAGATACACACACACACACACACACACACACACACACACACACACACACAAATATATATATGTATCACTATACCAAGAACATGGTCAATAAAAAGAAAGCTTTAATTACAGATGACTCCCCTAATTTGCTCATCAGTAATAATATTTCTCAAATAAAATCAATTTCTAGTAGCTCCAAAAAACACCCTAGTTAATTTAAAGGTGGTCTAAAAGCTCCATAAGCAATAACAACATTATCTTTGAGCAGTAAGCAGCTCGTGCTAGTAATGCAAAAGTAATTTGTGATTCATCACACAGTAATTATTTGCCAGTTTCGCCTTTGCTCGTAAGCATAAAAGTTGCAAATGCAGTCATAAAAAATCTAATGCTTGACGTTCTTATATCAAGACCTAGGTTTTGGGGCCAAGCCCAAATTTACCATATTACATGAAGTCGGCTTAATTTTTTGCATGCAACTGGTTATCGTCATGATCCTGAAAAACCATCAATCCGTTCAGTCTCGACAGAGGTAACACAGTCAACCACTATACTCATATGACCCAAAAGCAACGTCCTGAGCAAGAACCAAAATCCACAATACTCCTGTAGGCAGGAAATCCTACAACAAACCAGAAAATTTGCTACTGGGAATACGAATATAAAAAAAGTAAAGCTGAACCAGAAGGACTTTGTCTTTCCCCTCAAGAACACATGTTTATGAAAGTTTTTTACCTGGAAAAATGCCACTTTTCAGTAAAGCAATATTAAGAAAAATGGAATGCACCTATAATTAAGTAAACAATAAACTCATGTAAGAGCATTTTTAGTTCCTTTTGTATTTGCAAGAAGATATCCCAGCAGTTGAGCATGAGGAGTTCCAACTTCAAAAATCTAAGGTTCATTCATAGAGGCGGCAGAGGGGCATAAAGTGTAGCATGTACCTTCAAATGAGTGTATATAACTTTACCAGCATTTGGGAAAAAGGAACCAAAATAAAGAAACCACTATACTCTAATACCAACGATCGCCAATTAAGAGAACACCAGTAAGCAGGACTAGAAATCCAGCCTGAAGTTCACTTCAAGACCACAGCAAAAAGTTGGCACGCTAAAAGGCAAATGAATTGCCAGTTATCCCCCATGAATGAAAGAGTGTAAGTTGCCAATTTTTACCACAAAAGATGATGAACTGAAGAACAGCAGCCAACCTACCTATCTAACCAATTAAACCCCTGGCCCTGTCATCATCGCAACAAGTGCAAGTTGGCAACATCCCACAAAACTGACAAAAGGAAAATCACTTCATTTTTTCTGGTCTGCGACTCTGTACTTGAAGCAGTTGAATCTTGAAAGAAAATTGTGATGAAACTATTGATCCAGTCCAAAAATGAGAACTAATTGTATGGTCTATTATTCTAAAGCTAAACCTCTCTGGCTAAGATCAAGTCACATGATTAGCAAAAAAATATCTCATATCAAACATGAGGAGCGAATGTGCTACTCCAAAGAACGGTCTGATAAAAAACACCAAAGCCTGCATTTGATCAAAGATGGAAGCTTGTCATTGGTCCTCACACTAGCTCTTTGTAAAGGTATCGTATTATAATAAAATTTTCATATCCGTGATTGCAGTGGTGAAGCGCAGTAAAGCAATACCGTTTATCAAAATATTCTTACAAGTTCGGATCGTAACCACAATCCCAGAAAAACTATAGCCTGCTAAAAATTTTATGTTATTTACACCGATTCTTAAATCGGTCAACCCAATTATGGTATGTAAAAATGTTGCAATTGTTGAAAAAAAGAGCATTCAACAAAAAGATCAAACATTAAGCAAAGCAACATGACAAATGCAGAGAAATGAAAAAGATTTAAATCCGTAACCAGCATTAATGCTTGATAAGCACCAGCATGTTTACAGAAGACCCAACTTCTAAAGAGAGAACGAAAGAAAAAAATCTACAAATCAGACAACAAGAGATTCAAGAATAAACTTCCAGACCATACAAAACATTTGCGTACTTCTCTAATACTCCATTGCCTTCATCATCAAAATACTTCTCTCTTATCTTCCGAAACGCATGTAAGGTCAACAAGCTATCTGACCCTGCCTGGTGACTCTTACCCGCAACTCGGTCCACGCTCAGTGTCTTGCAAGCCCGATCTAAACCACCATACAAATTCGCTGAAAATCGCATCAAATGCTTAACATCATAAACCCTTGACCCAAAGAATATTCCTACTATGTTCAGAAACTCCGTTAATGAATTCGGTAGAAGCCTTTGAGTTAAGCACTTGACTAAATAACCGAAATCGTAAGCGCCATGAAATGCGACCCATTTCACGGAGTCGTTTAGAACGAGTCCCGAAGACATCACCAACTCAGAAAACCTCCTCGAGTCAACTCCATAATGTCGATTCTTCTCGAAATCAATCCCCTGGCGCCTCAGCAATTCGACGGAGTCATGCGCGTGGGCATCACGCGCCACGTCAAAATCCCTAAAATTGAATTCCCAAATGAAACAACTGTCCATTCCAAGATCCGGCAAATTGCCGTCTTCGTCGGCGATTGTTAGCCCAATTTGGATCAAATTAAGATGATCGACGTTGGACTTTAGGTTGAAGTAATGCTCGTCGGGATCATGATGCCGGTTGTAAGGATCCTTAGCACCTCGCCGGAAAACGACACCAGGAAACTCCGTATCCAGTGACACGACGGTGTGCTTATCGATCGCCGTCCGGATCAGGTCAATTTCAGCGTCAAGATTATCGGCCCAAACTGAGCGGATGACGACGGGTCGCGGCGGCGGTTGATCGGCGTCGGACATGATTGAGGACGATCCTATTCCAGTTTTCTATTTTGGGGGAAAATGGTTGGAATAAAGCAATAGAGTGAGAGTGCGGCGAGAGAGAGACAGTAAAACGACAACAAGAAGCGTAGTTTTATAGAGAACGTGGTGGATGGGTTTCCTGGGCATCTTCCTTTCTGGTAGAGACTAGAGAGAGATAAAGGCGGTTTTTGGTGCGTCGGGATTTTTTGAATTGTTTGTTCAATTAATTTTATTTGTTTGTTATTATTTATTAAGCAATTAAAGTAATTAAAAAAACGGCAATAATTACGTTGAGGGGCGATGATGGAGGGGTGAGTGGGGGTGCCGCCCACGTTCGAAATTTAAATAAATAAATGAAATAAACAATTATATATCTAATTAGATATTTAATTCATTCAAACCAAGAACTAGGTTTAGGTTGACCCAACCTCTTATGCACAATCTCATGGGACGGTCATCTGTTCTTGTCTGTAAAGCACACATGCTCATTTTGCATGTGTCTTGCCTAATAACTTAGGTTTTTAAACAAATAAGAAAAGAATCCCAATATAAAAAAACTGTTCAAAGTGAAACCCTTAAAAAAATTAGGCAAATTTTAGTTGCAAGTTTATTAATAGAATGGAATGCAAAGTAATATTATTCTATTATTTTGAAGGAGAGTATAATAAAATAGAATGAAAGCAGATGATTTCATATTATATCTTATTTCATCCTAAACAGTAAAAATGAAAAACCTCCTATTTAGAGGTTTAAGATGGAATGTAAAATGATAAGCAACTTTACACTATATTACATTATAAATCATTCATTCAAACAACATTTTATTATATTACATTATGAACCTTTCTATCATTTTCAAAACGACAATTTTTTAATATTACATCCATTTACATTTCATTTCGTTATAAATCATTTCATTTTATTAAAACTTTTCATCTAACTAAACATTGCCTTAATTTATGTTTTGATCTATTAACAATATGTTTTATTCTATAAGGGCATAATAGTAATTCATTATTATTATACATACATTACATTCTATTCTATCTATCTTTTAAACAACATTTTACTATATTATATTATGAATTCTTTCGTTCCTCTCAAACTATTATTTTCTAATATCACATCTATTTAAATTTATAAATCATTTAATTCTATTAAAATTTTTTTGTCCAACTAAAAATAATCTGTACTTCGCTTGCTTTTTGGTAAGAAATAGCCTCATGTAAGATTTTTCTTACATCATCCTATTATGTTAAAAACCTTATATCCAACAAAAAAACATCC
>JANQBM010000004.1:26819134-26829572 GCA_025594535.1 Erythroxylum domingense
ATGGCTTGTGACTTTAATTAAATTAAACAAATTAAGTTAATCAGTTAATAATTTTTAATTTAAGTAATATGTGATTTCATTGATACTACTGAACATACCAAATATTGATAAAATAATTATTGATAACCTTACAGTCAAATTCATTTATTGAATTTTTTTGGGTGGAATTATAATCTTTAATACAATTTTTTCAAAGAATTTTCAAAAGTATATATTTGACTGTCAATCTGTACCGATTATGTTTTGAATCTTTACTACCTTTCTCTCCCTTTTCCATATCTTTTTAATGTATGTCTATGCTTTATTTGTGCCTCGTTCTACTTTATGAGGTGAACACAATGGAAAGTCGTGATGAAGTTTTCTCTTTTACTTCTTACCTGGAAGAGTAAGCCATCAAGAAGCTAGGCGTACTTTAAACCTCTAGCAGATCTTTAAAACAAGAGATAAGATATTAGGTCACTCGTGCAAATGGGCTGTGAAGAAAAGAAATACAACAGGTTTCGTGTTTTTTGATTCCCTACTAATCATGAGATTCTATGGAAGATGGATAAGAACAAACAATCTAGCTAACCTTTTCTACGATCGATTTGTTTTTTCCAAGGCACGAAGTATAAGCTCTTTGATTTAAGAATTTCAAATGCAATTAGAGATAATAATGTCTTATGTATATCTATACCTTGCCAGGCTAGTGATGTTTTAGGGTAAAGAATCCCTGATGTTCACAAACTAAAAAGAATCCCCGATATTCACAAACTAGGTGTACGTTTGCTGACTATTATAAGCTACTAAGACGATAGCAGCAGATTAATGATATGTAGAATTAACTAAAGCACATGCAAAATCTAAAAGAAGGTCTCATACATGGCATGATCACCATCAGACTTTGCATTTATGTGATATAAATTTAATACTGAAATGGCTGCAAAGGAAATAAATTATGTGTACTACTTCTACTCGATTGATGTTGAAAATAGAATTCAATTCTCTCAACCTCCTCCTCATTGAAATGCATGCAATGCATTTAGTGGGGATGCCTATAGATTAGCCTCTAAATCTGGAGAGCATAGAAAGAGAGAGAAATAGTACTCTCTTTTGATTGATTACTTTTAAATTGTATGCAGAGAAGCATTGAAACTGCCATTAACGTATATGCAATGTCAACCAAACTCCACCAAGAAACCTCTCAGTGCCATTCAAATCCCATTAAGAACATTAATTCAACTTTCTCTGCTTATTGATTGTTATATATATATATATATATATATATATATATATATATAAGAGGAAGAAGAAGACATCAGAGAGTTTAAATGGTGGTGTTTAAGGCCAACCCCTTCTTTAAATTCTAGTTGCATCTTTCTATGAGCAACTTCAATGCACCATTTATAACTTTATACACCAAATATTATTAATGCCAAAGATTTTGCCAGATTTTCCCAGCTCTACAGTGTCATGTGACATAAGATTCTTCAACATGTACCATTCATGTGTGTTCTTAAATATAATCAATTATACTTATTACCATTTTTTATTTTTTCATATTCAATGGCATTCATATGTGGTCCTTAAAGTACGGACTAAAGAATAGCTGTAATAGAAAAAAAATTGAAATTATTTTTTCGTCTGGACTCTGGATTGCTTGCCTTAAGATAATTCGCATAGTATTTCTTCTAGCTGTGGATAACTTTGGTATGGATCTGATCCTTCATGTTTCAGATTGGTCCACACGTTCCGATATGTTTGGAACCCACACAACAAATGGGCTTAAGGGATACTGTTCTTACAAGTAGTTAAAAACCATGCCTTCGCTCTTAGTATTCAAGAAAAGATCCACTTTAGTGAGAAAGGCGAGACTGTAGCTGAAGGCCACGTTCTAAGTTGTTCTCCACCTCCTCTTCTAATCACAAGTTACTGCATATACATTCTACGCTTTAACTCCTTCCAATTACACAAAATAAGAGTACCCAAGTGGTCTACGTTTCTGGGTTGGTGCATTTTGAAGCTTTGAATCATCTTGGCCGCTACTCTTAAGACAGTTCTCTAAACTTTATATGGATGTCATTTACTTTTGATAAAGTCAAGACGTCATACAGTCAAGACATCAACTGATTAGGAACGATGATTGATTCAATTGTTGAAGCATCATGTGAAATCTGGCAACTTCCCACAGTTAGATTTTGATGGAGGCTAATGATAGGGTCGGGAGTCGCACATGTCCTGCCCAGTTTCCTTCAAGAGGCTGCTAACTACTGATATAAATATTCTCATTACTGGGTCATAATTACAATCTGTTGAGGGTTCCTTAGGTGGGTGAGATTACAATTTATGGTTGATGTATCCAGGACGCGATGTCTCCATCCTTCCTGTTTCCGACCAAATTTAAGTAAGATAAACAGACAAAGGAGGAGTATGTTTTGCCATGTTGTAATGCATTTTCCATGCAGTAAGCCTTGTTTTTAGTTTCCTTTTTTATATCCGGATAAGGTAAAAGAAAGTTGGCATTCTTGTGTTTCTTTGTATCAACCACTCTACCGTACTTGGTATGGAAAACCATGACAGTTTAATCAGTTTTTGTTGTAGACGAAGATATCCAGTAGAGCTAAAACGAAATGTTATATTAGATTTTGTAGCAAAGCTAGGGCAAATCTGTTCCAAGTCGAGCTGTGAATTATGTTGAAAATGGGTATCAACTTTCGAGTAAGAATCAACCCTTTCATTTCCTGATAACAACTCAGTAAGGAACTGCATGTTCTACATGTTATCTTTTATATATTAAAAAAAAAAGGGTCCAAGTAAGCACTTAATAGGTACAAAAAACATCTGGAATTCAAGCGCATCTTCACCACCTCATACATAACATAGATGACTAGGGCTATTACATGCTCTCCATGTTGTACACCAAAAGTTTGATACAAGAAAAGAACTTTAAAGGATATACCAAATTTTAGGCCGTAGAGCAACGAGACAAATCACACAACTAATAATCTGTTAAATGACCATCAGTTCTAGTGAATATGACATAGTTTCAGGTCGGAGAAACATCGTAGAATTAGAGACTTCACAGCATTAATGAATTTACAGCATTACAGACTTTGTTCCACCTTAACTAAATCGAAGACAAGCCATATATATATAACAAGATACCACGACGCCACTAATAAAAGAATTAATGTGACTAAACATGGTAAGATATGAGCAAAAGCTATTTCGGAAGATCCGTCATTGACAACAGATTTGACTCGGGAAGTGGACTGATATGTGCCAACAGGGGGCAAGACTGACCAGTCACACTGAGAGAGAGAGAGAGCCAAGGTGGTCCACCTTCATGGATGCTACATTAACAGCACGAATTACACAAAAGTTGCAAACTTCGCAACCAACAATGAAGCATTCAGAACTAGCAAGTTTTCCATAAATGCTCATTAATAGATATCCAACCTTTACAAGGAAGATAAAAATATAGCTAGACAGAGACCACAAACAAGTGAGAACAACAGTTAACTGAAGGTGAAGGGTATATAGAAATATTACTCGGATTAATAATCATGTCATAGACCACAAATGAAAGGGTGAAAAGGTCCAGACAATATGAAACACATAGACAGTATGATTATCAATGTCAAAGAAATAGAGCAACTAAATAATAATTTTGAATCTCATAATGATCTCTGCTTGGAAAGAAGTTTTTCCAATTAGTAAATTCCAGGGGCAACTTGAAATGTTTTCAACTCTCCATCGAAGATGCAAGCTACTACTTTGCCCGCTTATTAATCAATTCCTTTCTTAACAGCCATACTGGACAAAGTACTATACAGAAGTCATACAAAGAGTAGCAATGCCACCGTATTACTATCTTTCTGCAAGTTGAACGTGACATTTACTAAATTACTGCTCTTGTAGGTAAATCGCAACTTAGTTTATCATGATAATAAAACAGAAGCAAAACCATTTTAAACACTGTTCTAAACATCAAAAACAAGTTCTTGTCAATGTTTTTTAATGCCAACTGGACAAGCTAAAAACTACTAAGGGCAGCCCTTCCCTTCCCTATACGCCACCACATCCAATGTGCTTATTGCTAATACAACTGAAAACTTCTAGGTATCATGTATCCTAAACTTTGTCCGATAATAAATCAGTCTGTCATTTCATTTAGAACTTGCCAATAGAAAACAATAAATGCAGACAAAAACAATTTCACGTAGATATCTGTTGCTACAACTAAATATTCTTATGCACTTTAGTTTCTTATAATCATTTGCATAAAAGCATCAATTACCAACAATCATGTACCTCTTATGATTACAATTTCTGAATCAACCACAATATGCAGTAGCCACATACACAACTTGTATAGTATTCCACTATAATTTATGAGAATGTGACAGTGATAACAGTTCGATACAAATGCGAACTTGAGCAATGCTGATCCAATGATGAAATAACATTCCCTCGGTATAGAAAACAGGTCTAACACCTTACATGTATCAATTATATTGCTGTTAAACCTGATAGTAAGCCTAATCCTCCAATATTGGCTGTTGCTCAAGCTCATTTGAGTGGTCAGTTAAAGCGTTTGTAGTAACATTGACAGCAGAGTTTTCACCTCTACACAATATCAGCTGTTCTTGAAGAGTTTTGACAAGTACATTAAGTTTCTGGATTTTCTTTTCTTGAGAGAGGATGATCTGCCGCACAATTAACAGTGAATTCACATTAGCATCCATAACATTACTTGATGAATCTTTGAGAACTTGCAACTTCAGCCATTTGTTGGACATTTGAAACAGAAACTCAATAGTTAAAGATAGTTAAGGTTATAGCAACTTCACAAGACTGGGTTTCAGATTTTGAATGACACAATCACCAGAAATAATTCAAGTTTCTTGTTTGAATCAATGAACCAAGAAGTCTAGCAAATCAAGGTCAATGTATCAAAAAGAAAAAGAAGAAAAGAACAGGCTATTATCCAATCAAACCTCTTACAAGGGTCACGTACTAGAATGCGTCAAAAAGCATAAAGGAAATGAAGCAAACCGGAGGCATCAACCTCTAGTCTCATCTGAAAGCTCCACAAGTAATCAATGAGGTATGGGATTAAGCAAATAAACTGGTTATAAATAAGAGAACACTTACTATTGTGGTCATCAACCTCGTTATCCTTTAGAAACAGGTCCTTGTTCTTATTTATATAGCAACAGCAATGCATAATGGAAAATATATAAGAGCATGAACTTGAACAGGCAAGTCCCTAATACTATGCAGAAACGTTTGGACACTTAAGAATAAACTTCCAAGAACGATAAGAAAAGAATTGCTTTCTAGCTTATCAGTCATCAAGACATGCATTAGGATATACCATGGGAAGTATACTAGTGAAAAGCCCATCCAACATAATTGTCAAACATGCATATGAATAGGCCTCTAGCAATACTTGTGACATCATTTAAAGTTTTCAATCCTTTAAGTGCTAATCTAGGTAGAAAATTAGAAAGGAAGAGTAGATAGAATTGAAGATGCAGGAAAGGGAAAATAAAGTTTCAGCAGGGAAATTCTACGATCCTTTCACTTGAGAAATAAATAAAACTGATATAGTAACTAATATAGCAGTTAAATCTAATCTCGCAGCTAACATTATTCTCAGACAAATTCAAGCAAATGAAATTATAACTGATCATTAATAATACTTCCTAGATCCCTTCCATACATTCTCCACAATATCATCTTGGTTCAAATTTAAGGTTCACAACTCAACTTAAGCATAACATTCCCTTTCCTACCCAAAATAGTTATAAAAGAAAATTCCAGGACGAACCCACATAAGCCTCTTGAACATGTGTATAACAAACACACAACCCCTCAAGTCCTATCGCCAAATCCTTCCACAAAATAACTTCTTTAACCGCAATTCAAACAACCCTTGTGGAAAAAATCAATCTTTATAACAACTATAATAGAATCAAACCTTTTCTTTGACAACTTCCTTTCGCTTGATACCATTTTTTTCCTTCCGGGAAATGCTCGAACTTGCTTCAATATTTTCCACCAACTGTTCTTTCCACTCAAATTGAGTACCGAATACAATCAGCAAAACCAGAAAAACAAGCACCCAAGGCCTTGGCATCCTGCACTCTGCCACCTTTCACTTTCACATACACTACTAACTACTCTCCACATACCCAATCACTAGTAACATACGCTTACAGATCGGGGCTCAATGAGAGCGGCACGTGTCTCATTGTTCTTCAGCAATTCGTCGGCCACGGTCTTGGAGTCGTCGGTGAGATGAATTTGCTTGGAATTTTGCTGCTATAGACAACAGGTTTGCAGCAGACATCGATCTATATTTATGTCGTGTTTTATTCTAAATGTCTGTAAGACGGATATTAAAAGTGTTATTAAGCCCCAACCTGTATTTAATATAGATTCTTAAGAATGGTCTACCCACTGCCACTTAAATGGAATGTAAAAAGGTTGACAAATGTCTCTTTGATACGCTTCATTCTTCCCCTATTTCCAAAACCCTTCCCTTCTTATATTTAGAATTTGGTTTAATCATTTCGTGATAATACGTTATTTTTTACGTTTTTAGTTTTATTTTTAAGTAAATTTATTTCACGATTTCTGATTAAGTAATCTTCACCTTCATTCTTAATAATGAAAAACACGTAAATGCTATTTTAACATAACTTTTAAAATACCTTTAGAGCTACCTTTAATATATAACCATTACGACTGCATATATTATTTAGAGATTTTATTTTTAACAATGACATCATTTTATTAATTTTATTTATAATGTTAATTTTAGTTGATGTATATTAATAATTAAAATTTTTGAAACGCATAATAAATTATGACAGAAAATTTAAAGTAAATATTAATATTTTGTTATTACTTTTTAAAAGGTCAGTTGAAAAAATTTAAAAAATTATAAATATTTTATTATGATTTTTTTAAAATTTAGCTAAAATTTAAAATTTTGAAAATTTAAGTTATTTATTATTACTTTTTATTATTCAGATTATAATTATAAAAATAAGCAAAGATTTAGATTTTTTAATTTAGATTTGTTTTTTTTTCATTTGAATTAAGAATTTAAGAAAACTCACTGTTATTCTCTGGAAGAGATGGTTATGGAGCAAAATTAGTGCAGATAGGGGTATGTTGTCGGGTGTTGTTTGGATGTATGAAAAAGATAAAGAAAACAAAGAAGAATTGTGTCGAACCGAGGAAAAGAGGAGGCAATGGGGAACACTCAGGCCACTCCCCCCGATCCTCGTTTTGCTTCTGCCACCAGGTTTTGGTCTCAACTATCTTCGGACACTATTCATTATCTCTAAGTCCTGTCAAACAATTCACGATTTTTCTTTTTGTTCAAAACAGAGCTTTTACTCAAAAAGAACTAGAAGACCTGAAATCGATATTCGTGTCACTTGCTGCTCAATCACAGAGCGGCGGTCAATACATCTCATCCTCTGTCTTTCAGGTCACTTCATTCCCTCTTCACTGTCTAGCTTAGTTTTTGCACCAAATTTGTGATTTTTAAATGTAACCAAGTAATTTCTGGTCTTAGGCGTATTTTGGAGTGAAGGGTCCTCTCGGTGAGCGGTTGTTTGATTTACTTATCAACCATCGGAAAGATAGTAAGCTCACCTTTGAAGACCTAGTTATCGCTAAAGTAAGGCCTTTTGTTTCAACCCGTGGTTGGGTATGAAATTGAGTGGAAATTTGGATTCTTTTATGTGTTGTTTGATTATTTATTCCGTTCTTTTTTCTATTTTAAGAGCGTGTATGAGAAAGGTTCAAATGATGAAATTGAAGAGTTTATTTATCAATTAATGGATGTAACTGGCGATGGCGTTCTGGAAAGGTACTAACTTTTCTACCCGCTGGATGGTTGGTTGCATTTTCTGTCTTGATTCATGGTATATTTTTATAAATTGATGTACCTTTCATTTTTCACGTTTATTTGGATTTGTTGTCGGTGGTGGCATTAACAGTTTTCCTGTCAGGTCTGATCTAGAATCTGTTCTACTTGCAATTTTGGGGAGTATTTTCTCCATTGGTTTTTCTGAACCTGGATCGAGTTCAAGTCAGCAGATTGTGGATGTGTTCCTTAAAGCTGCAACCTTTTATAAGGATGTTCAAGGAACTGCTGAAAAAAGTATGTCTTTTGAGGAATTTAAAATTTGGTGCACTCTTGTCCCTTCAGCCAGAAAGTTTCTTGGAAGCTTGTTGATGACTGCTGATGCCGGTTTTTCTTCTTTCTTCAAACTTTTAGTCGTCCTATATAATGTTGAACTTCAGTTTTATGTTTTTTCTTTTGAGGCCACTTGCTCATGAACAAACTTAAGTCTATGTTTACATTGTGGTGAACTTGAACATTCATTTTGTAATCATTCAACTACTGTTATGCCTATGAATATTTCATTGTCTTCTCTGGCTTTCTGGTTCCATTTATGAAGTTTTGTTCCTCGTTATATTTTGGTTACCTTTTAAGTTTATTGAATACAAGAGGAGCAAGAAATGTTTTTACTCTGTTTAATGTGAACGGTCGATCTTAGCGGACTTAGAGAGCATATCTCAGTATGTCCTTTAACAACTGGAAATTTGTTGCTCGTTTATGTGGAATGCATGTTAAAAAACAATCATTATTGATATGGAGTAAAGATTGTACTATTCTTTCATTTTGGATTCTTGCTTTACTATTGTCATATTTTCTTGTTGACGTGGAAGTACAATTGATAAAAAAGAAACATCAATTGATTTTCAAGTTTTACTATTTGGATCTGATGTAGGAAGACCTGGTTCTCAAGTTCCCAAGTTGTTGTATGGGGAAAACATGGATCCCAGTTTATTACTGTTGAGGAAGGAATATGCCTGGCATATAGGAGGAGCCCTTTCTCAGCCAGAGCTGGAAGGATGGAAGCTTCTGTACCATAGTGCTACTAATGGACTAAGTTTCAACACATTTATAGGCAACCTATCGTAAGTAATTTTGCGTCACTTAGTGGAATATTGATAAAGCTTTGTGTACACCATGTATGGCTAATGATGATATCAGGGCTTATACATGTGCTTCATGGTAATGTTTTGACGTGTTTTTCACTTATGTTACATTGAGTCCCTACATATGCTGTTATCTTATATTGATTGGGATTTTGTGTTATTGTTGTATTCATGAAAATTATAATTTTCCTGTACCCAATTTATTGGTGTGTGCTGGAATCGATTGATCTGTGAGGTTCTCCTCAAGACATCTTTTGAAACATGCTAATATACAGAATCAGACGATAGGAAGCCAATGTTGCTTAGTAGTGAAAGCCTTGTTGTAGAAGCATCTTGATCCTAATCTGAAAGCTGTTATTTTTAATTGCTGGATTGACTGAAAACTGTTATTTTTAATTGCTGGATTGACTTTCATTGCCAGTGTAAGAAAATAATCATCGTTTTGGCTTAGATATCCATGCTTCTTGTCTTGTTTTCTATCTACACGTCAAAACACACATAATGTTGCCTTAATGGAAACCACTTGATAGAGTTCTGGCTTAAATTACTTGCTTGGTTTATGCTTTTTAGCATAACTTTTTTTTTTTCTCCCTATAAGTGCTTGGAACCTTCAAGTTTCGTTTCAGTTTCTTAGTTGCTGGAAATGTTTTCTGAATAGGAGTGGGATGGGTAATTGTTCAATTGAACTGCAGAACATGTGATGGACCGACAGTTCTGATAGTCAAGGATAAAGAAGGTTACATTTACGGTGGGTATGCCTCTCAGCCTTGGGAGAGGCACGGTGATTTCTATGGAGACATGAAATCTTTTCTCTTCCAGCTATACCCCAAGGCATCAATTTTTAAGCCCACCGGAGCAAATCACAATATTCAATGGGTATGTGGCTTTGAGTTTTCTTCTTTTTTAACTAAATCACTCTGCAAAATGATGTCTATCAACTGCTGGTACAATTCCCTTCTCCCAAGGATTGTGTATATAATTGTAGAAATTAACTTGGACTAAGTGGATAGAGCCTTTAGTTTCTTCTTGCCAAGCATTAATTGGTTTATAGAAAGCCGACGTTGCATGGCTTCTTAATATCTTTCTTGCAGTGTGCAGTGAACTTCAGTTCAGAAAACATCCCAAATGGAATTGGATTTGGAGGACGAGCAAATCACTTGGGCCTGTTTCTGTCAGCAAGCCTTGATGTGGGGCACACCTTCAGTTGCACCACATTCGGTAGCCCTTGCCTTTCCAAGACCAATCAAATATACCCAGAAGTGATCGAGTGCTGGGGCATTGTTCAAAATGGTGCACATCACCAGAAACAAGATGCTGTCTCAGCCTCAGCTACTGGGTCTGTATTAGACAGATTTAAGGAGGACCGCCACATGCTCAACATGGTTGGTCTTGCTGCTAATTCTAGTGAATAATACTATCATCAGAA
>JANQBM010000004.1:26864288-26879989 GCA_025594535.1 Erythroxylum domingense
AAATAGTTATAGTTAAAATTATGAATTAAATTAATTACAAAATTTTAATTTACTTAAGTTAATTATTAATTATTAAGTTAATATATAAAAATTATTAAATTAATAAAGTAGTGGGCGAGTCGCGGGTTGCGAGCTTGGCCGATCGAACCGACCTGTAGTTCGCCGCCCACTGTTTGACGGGGCACCGATCGGGCCATGGCTCGTGAAGGCCTAGCCCGCCGTTCCACTGGCCATACCCACCAGAGCCATAGCCCGGCTCATGGGCCAGTTTGACTGGGCCAAATCTGTTGACCACGGGTCGGGTCGGACCTGGTTGGGTTGGGCTGAACCAAAATTGACATCCCTACGACGGATAACATTGAAAATGGGTAGAGAGGGGAGGGAGATGAAAATGGCATCGAGTTTACAGTGGCAGATAAGTTGTCTTTTTTTTGCAAATTAGTCCTTAAAAAATTAGAAGTTTATGGTACCAGTCGATATTTTGACTAGTATTTTACTGGTTGGTACCAAATGAGAAATCCATACTGGTTGGTACCAAAGACATTGATTTAGTACCATTTTTAGCCGGTACTGTACAAAACTCTTATCTTTGGCTTAATCATGGGTAATGCACTTAAGTGTGAGTATCGGTTTTTGACCATAGTGGACAGTCGACTTGATCATAATGGATTAGCGTAGGGGATTACATGCCATATGGACCGGACCTATAAGTGGATCAAACCCCTGTCAACTCACATTTAGATTTTAACCGTGCAGATTAAATAGAAACTTTTTAACAAATCTTTTTAATAGGACTACTTTATTAATAACTATTCCCTTCTTAATCCATCGTTCTAAATTAAATAATTTTTTTCAAATAATTAGTTTAGTCAAAAGGACCATTCATCAAATAATTTATGTATTTGACGACCACCTTAATTTAATGATGTATGTATTAGATGATACTAATATCAAACATTAATTTATTAAATATTTAAATATTTAATAAATTAATTGTTTTAAATAATTAAGTAATATGTTATGTTAAGAAAAAGGAGCAATTTCAAGCTAAATATTTGAATAAAAATCTAATTTAAATTCTAATATTTCGTAATGTTCAAAAATAATTTGAATGTTGTATTTTTGTTTAAACTCCAAAATGATGGAACTTTAGACTCTTGTTTGGGTTTCATCAAAATTGGACATATTAATAGTCTTTTATTATTTCACATAGGTTTTACATAACCATCTGAGCATCTTAACTGACAACTTGGGCTCACCAATCATATCTATTTGTTTAACGATTTAGGGATTGTTCCAATCCTTAAATCGCTCTTAATTTCACTAATTTTGCAAAACTTACTTGGAACTAATCACTAATTTCATTTGAGTGCTCATCTGAATCTACCTTGTTAAATTTTAATTCTAAATCTAACTTGATAAATTCAAACACTTCTAAAGGTATTGTATATTCCTACCTTCAAAACTCAATTAGTGATTGATGATCAGTAATGGTCTTTTAAAACAATGCACTACCTCTCATAAAAGACTTATATGATATGACGAGTCTAACTAGTAATAAGACTAACGATACGAGGGAGTTTTTAGATAGAATTTCAACTTTGAATAATAAAGTTTGGAGTTAATGGTAAAGGGTTTGTCCCTGAATTGGCTAATGAATACATGAAAAAGATTGATTCAATTTATCAATTGATGCAAAGTTATTCTAAAAACGAAATAGGAATCACTACTTTGGATGTTTATAATATTGCTTTAATATATTTGGTATTGCTTGACATTTTTCTTTTTTCTGCTATTATCTATAATTTGAACATATGGTTAATTAGAAAGCAAAGGAAGAGATGAATCTCAAATACCATACATACAGATCGTATAATTAGGATATCTATCATCTTTGAAGCCACTTTTTACCTGATAATGAAAATTATTGAGATTCATTATTTAATCAAGATTCATTGTTATAATATGCTTTAGAAAACTTTATTTAATTTATGCTATAAAATTTGCAACATTAACATTTTCACTTGTATTAAGAAAGTAGTTTGCTTATATAGGCATGATACTCTTTTAGGGACTTTGTGGAGTGAAAATAACTTGAGAAGAATAGTTTTGGGTTGTCCTAATCAATAAGTTAATGTGATGTATAATTGACTTAAAATTCAATTATGGTTATTAGTTTTAAATATTGTATCAATATATTTAGTATTGTATATGTTATAGGTTGGTAATTTTGATTTTTTATTGATATGATTAGCAACTTGAGAAGGTTCTCTATATTATTCAAAAGTTAGGGAAAGAAACATCCATATTAAAGAAGGATGAAACAATAAAAAGTGTAGCTTAAGCAAAGGAAATTGATGAATAACCTAAAAATATTGAGTAAGGCATTAAGATGATGGTTAGAGAGAAGAAAGAGTTGAGGTCAAAGTTAGTTAACTTGATTCTAGGATTTTTAGGTTTTGTGGCCCTATTAGATCAGCCAACATGTCATATGGTACCTGACACATCATATACTTTTTTATTTTTTAATATTTTACTTTTCAAAAGTTTTTAAAATAAATTTTTTAACACTTATATTTTGAGTAAACTATATAACAATCTTTGAATCCCTTTTTTTCCCCCCAATCTTCAATTTCATTTAACCCTAATCTTGTTTGTACTGCCCATCTCAATTTGTAAACTAATTGACCTAGAAAATCTTCTCCATCTTCAAACCATAAAGCATATTTGAACCTTAAGCATTGAGCAAAATCGTAGATACTTTAAAGGATCCAACACTGGGTAATCACAACAATATAACAATCTTTGAATCCCTTTTTTTCCCCCCAATCTTCAATTTCATTTAACCCTAATCTTGTTTGTACTGCCCATCTCAATTTGTAAACTAATTGACCTAGAAAATCTTCTCCATCTTCAAACCATAAAGCATATTTGAACCTTAAGCATTGAGCAAAATCGTAGATACTTTAAAGGATCCAACACTGGGTAATCACACTTTTTACCTTGTTTTTTCTTATTCTTTCCTACTTTATTCAGGTTTATGTATTCTTTGTTTTTATTTCTCTATTGTTTATGTCATAAGTTTGATATACTTCTTCCCACTCTATTCCTGACATAGGTAGATCTAAAAATTTGCTTTGCATGTGTATTAGTGAGCATGTTTTGCTTTATATGTGTATTGTATTTAATGGGAATTTGAAGTACTTCAACTAACAAGAATTCTTTACATATGCATTTATGCTTTATTGATCGATGGTTATGTTTCTCAAAAGAATTTGATGGTTATTTTTTGTTAATTAAAGGTTATGTTTCTTGCAAGAATTTGAGTTTTTATTGATTAGTTATGTTTTTAACCATAATAAAAATGCAATAGTAAGGATTAAAGGCATCATACTAAAGGTCTTTAACGAATAATAATTCTCCAACTAATATTCAATGTTTTTATGGATTCAAATTATGTCTAAGGACTTTATGATGTGAAAAAAAAACCTTAGATGTAGGTTTTATGGGTTCATAAAACTATGATATTCAATATCAGAACATAAATTGAATATATTCCTTACTTAACTTCCAAAAAAACCTAAATTGAATATATGTGTTATTAAGTATTTATTTTTGTGATAATTGAAAAGTAAGTTCTTTTGTTAGCATGATGACCCCTTTACAGATAAGGTTATTCTTCATATTCACAAATTACTAAATAAAAATGCTAACGTAAAGCAACAATTAGTTATGAATTACAAAGGGATAATTGAAGACAAGATGTTTGTAGGAGTTGTTAAAAGACTGAAAAAGGAGAAACTAAGGAATAAATTGAATTAGGAGAAAAAAATAAAAAAAGAGTACAAACTTAAGCTAGCTATGAATGAGAATCTAGAAGATGAAGAAGATATTAATGACATATCTCATTGTTGTTTCGATAGTTATATATATTGTTGTCATATCTTTTAATTATTTAAATTATAAGGCTAATGTGAGAAGTACTTGTATATAATAGTGTATTGAGAAGTCACATCTGTTTGTAAAATTACAAAGAGAAGGCTGCGTAAAATGGATGACCCTCCCCTGACCCTCGTAAACAAGGAACCTTGTGCATTGGGATAGTCCTTTTTACATTTATATATAATTACATTTAAATTAGGAAATAAAGGAGATTGCAATGAATGAAATTTAACATGCTTAAAAAATTTCTCCTTATTAACAATTATGTTCTTAAGGCAATTAGGAAATCAAATAAGGAAATAGTTTAATCTTGACATGTGGCAAATGCATGTTCAACCAAAAGTGGCTCTTTTTTATGTTTAAGAGAATACATAAAGTTCCATTTAAATCCACTCTTACAAACATTGTGAGATTCAAATACCTAAAAGCTAAGAAATCAGTTTCCTGCCTAAAAGGACATTAGATGAGCCTTTTGTGAAAATAAACGTGTTGATGAGCTTTTTGTGAAAATAAATGTGTTACAACAATAGTCCTTGTTTATGGAAACATATTAAGCAATTTAAAAGGGAGTTCAATACTTATATATTTTCATAATTCATCTTAAAAAAGGGAAATAATGTAATCCATTGAAAATAAACATGGAATGATTGTTAACAACAAGAAATTATCATTTCCATAACATTCTCCTACAATTTATTTTATAAAAAGCAAAAAAATTATAGATGTATAGAAGTTAATATCTCATAATCGATATCCACCATTATATATAAAAGACTATGGATCTAAGTAGAATGTGTTTCATTCCAAATAAAAAATACAAAATTGATCAATAATAATTAGTCTATTTTGACAATTAATGAGACTATAGATCCAACCAAAAATTGTTACAAACTAACTAATGTACAATTAATTGTCATTTATACTCTGTTGACTTCTAATTTAAGTATTAGTTACTTGTTGGCTTAAATTTCTAGCATCCCTACATTTTGAAGTTCTCTCTTGTAATTAGTGTGATGAAATACTTGAGTGCACTTTTATCCTAACCCTCTTGATTGGAATGATAATTGGAAAGTATTTGGATCAATTAAACTAAAAAAATTTTATCCTTAATATTGGAGTTGATGTAAATGACTATATTTATATGAAAATAATAGGTCATTTATATTAAAAAAACACATATATAAATAACCATATATGGTAAACACATAATAGAGTTAAACTAACCTCATCTCCACCTACTTCATAAGGTTGTCTACTAGAAATTAATGTATAGAATTAATATAAATTTGTTATTATTGTTAGAAATTTATTAGGTACAATCAACTATTTAATAGTCATACAACATCAATAAGGTATTAATGAAAAACATATATGATAAATTACATATTAATGTTAATCTAACCTCAGCTCTAACTTGATTGAAATGAAGTGAAGTACTATTTATTCCTTTGTAGCTTCTTGTTATGACCAAATTTTTTATAATTGCCACATAATTGGAATTGCCTCTTTTGTTAATGCCTCTAACATGCTTCATTTTCTTTGGTTTATCTTTTCCTTTATTCTCTATCAGATGAATCTCTTCATCAATTTTTAGTGGCTAGAATTTTTTTACCACTAAATAATTTCTAGATATTCTTATAAACTTCTATGAACCTTTCCCTACAATAACACCCATCCATATATTCCTCAGATTGTTGCTTGGATTGGAATGTGATATTGATGGTATGACTACAAGAATACCTATAGAGTTCTTATGGCCTACAACTACATGTCTTCTCCTTTGTTAATTGGACAACATATGTATCATCTCCATTGGTCACTTTATGTTTCCTATCTCCATTCTAAGTAACTTTCATTTTATTGTATTCAATTTATTCTTGTTTAATTTCTTCGTCACTTTAGGTGTAATGTCTCCTTTCCATCTTTTAACTTGTTCCTTAAAATTTGAATGCCTCTTCATTAACATTGTCATAATACTCTCTAATATGCTAATGATAGGGTGATCTTTAGCCACCAAAATTCAAGAGTTATCCTGCTTATATTATTGTCTACAATTGGACATTTGGACTCGTTTCTTTAGAAAGCCCTACTTTATGTTTCTTTGGGATATTTAAACAAGTCCTATGCACATCTAGGTACAGTTTGGTTTAAGTTGACTAGCTTATTGTCAAATTATTATGAGAATATGTCCACACACAATTTTATAATACATTTTAAAGATCATTTCTCTTTCATTTCCCATCTAGTTTTGATATACATGCCTTTCACACATCTTGTGTGCAGTAGAGGGAAATACAACATTCTTGGCTCCCATGAGTCTCTGCAAATTAAATACAATAAGTTAGAAAAGTTCACAGATGCAAATACATGTATAAGTTTCTCTTAGTTGGATATTGTACCTTTTGTATATTTGATATCATTGTGATTCCTTCACCATTTCCAATTTCTAAGACAATGGCTAAATGCTCAATAAACCATGTCCAATTCTTAGGATTCTCCCTCTCAACAATTGCCTATACAATAGGATATATCGTTGGTTGCCTTCACTTCCTACGACATTTAGAAGTTATCCCTAGTACTTTATCTTTAAAAAAATCTATCCATATTGATTATAAGTCGCAGATTCTTCCTCGCCTTCTTCATAGCACCAAAATAAATTTGCATCCTCTTAAACACCAACTTATCTTTAGACCTTCTAAGTTGAATCTCGATTATAGAATATGAATTCATTTCTTTCAGCTTAGTAGTATAGCCATCAAGCTGTTCATATTCGTTATACTACTCTTTTAACTTTTCTTTAAGATCCTTCCTTTTTTGCATACTTGCACATACTAGAATCAACTGATAAATTTAGTTTCTCCATGTATTCTTCTACCTTTTTTAAATTTAACGCTTGTATTATCTAGGATTGTTTCTTTGAAATGTCTTTGATATGTGCTTAATTGATTGTATAATTATTCTATAATACTTAATGACGCATACTAGAATCAATGGATAAATTTTGTTACTTCATTTATTCTTCTACCATTTTTTAAATTTAATGCTTGTATTATCTAGGATTTTTTCTTTGAAATGTCTTTGATATGTGTTTAATTGATTGTATAATTATTCTATAATACTTAGTGATTAATGACATGAAATTGCTTAAGATACTCACTTTGATTCATATGTGGTTTTAGGCACAATTTAGAAGCAAAGAAGTTAAACTGAGTTGAAAGCATTATATTTGGGTCATTTTCTGAAGAATCACACTTACTTGTCTTTATGGAACAAGAAGAAGAAGATTAAAGCAAGAAGACAAGAAATTACAAAGAAAGATGAAGATATATGTTATAAACATCAATTAGAAAAAGGTTGGAAAATTGTGCAGTCATAAGATCATAGCTGTAACAAATAAAATGTTATAGTCGTGACATGAATGAGAAGCAATGGAGCCACCTCACCATTTTAAACATAGTTTTTCATATAAAAGCAAACAGATGGTGATGATACAGGAGGTGTCTTTCATTTAGGAATAAACGTGAGAAGAGGGACAGTTGTCCCATTTCATGGAAGCTATCCCATTTAACCCTACATTCTTCATATAAAAGCAATGGTATGTGTGACAGTAAAGGGGTGACATTTGGGGAATAAAATAAGTTGTGTGTTGGCTACATTTGGACAAGAGGAGAGTGGAGAACCAAAGAGAGGAGAGGGTTGTAACAAAAGAGAGTGGCGGCTGGATAAGAAAAAAGATAACAACTTTCTTTATGAAGTCTCTTTAGTTTTCCAAGTGTGGAGGGTTGGAGAATAGGTGACAACTAGAGCAAAACACAATTGAGGGTTGAAACAAAAAAGTTAGTAGAGGCTGAATCAAAAAGTACATGAGTGGAGACTGAAGCAAAACATTAGTATGGGCTGAAATGAAAATGTGAGTAGAGGCTGAATGAAAACGTGAGTAGGCAGACCTAATCCTTCTTCATTTTCATGATATAAAAATTATCTTCGTAAGGTTAGAGCAAGGAGAGAGAGGAAAGACTTGATCCTTCTTCACTTATTCATCTTCGATCTTCAAGAAAGGGAGTGGACAACAACTAATTCTTCTTCTTCATTCTTGGAGATTGCAAATGAAAAGTGTGCAGAAAAATGATCAGACCTAATTCCTCTTTGATTTTGGTTGATTTGTAACAATGATGGAGACATTCTTAGCTAATTCTTAGAGCTTGATGGAAAAGATGGAGGGCTAACCCACCCGACATTGGTTCAAAGGTGCAATTGATGCTGAAGAGCACATTTAAGCATATGTCATTGTGTGTTATTTTCTTTCTTTCCCTTTTTTTTGGACTGATTGCGTTATCTTGAGATTAATGATTGGGTGAGTCAGAATGCATTTGATGCTTTATTAAATCGTTTTTCATGAAAATCCATAGCTAAAATTTGAATACGATACCTAATAGTCACGTTTGAAGTCGTATATGGCAATTAACGGTATAAAATCGTTATAGATAACGTAAAATAAGTTAAATAATCTGAGCTTATCTGATTATTGTTTAGATTGGTCCATTTTTCTCACTTGTAATGCGACTGTCCGGATAAACTTAAAGAGCTTGTTCTAGGTTTCTTGATAGTTAGGGTTAATTAATGAACTCTTCTTAATTAGTTATGACCTAAGAAAAAGTCGAGATTAACAAAGCTTGTTAATTCACGATCAATAATCTAAAAAGAGGTGTGAATTATATTTCAATGACATATGTGAAATTTTGCTTAGGCTGAGATTAAACCAAAGAACTGGATTTCAACCCATTAACCAATTTTATCACTTTGTTGTTGTTTAGATTGAGTTGCTTTTACATATTCAATTTTACGCTGTTTTATAATTTGTATTGAACCATACCCTTTTTTTTACATATATGTAGAATTTAGGAAAGTAATTAGATTTAATCTCTATTTTACATAATACCAACACCAATATTACCTCTCTAATCAACAACAACCTCATTTTTATGCCAGTTATAATATTTCATTAAAATAGGTATGAATGGTGTTGGTTCATCAACGTGATTGAAATAAATAACAACAATAACAATTTAATAAAATCTATTGCATTTTGATTGGACTCTAGCCTCATCAAGCCATCATCTAACCCCTTCTCAGGAATCAAATGTATGTACTAACAATATTTATATAGCCTAATACAATCACATAATTTGAGTTTAGGTTATCAAAAGTTTTTGACGCCTTACATACTATAGTGTACCTTCTTGAGTAAAATGTCCACCACCAAATAACCTTATACTAGCCTTTCCATTTAATACTATCCTATATAGATAAATGAAAATAAATCAATCCATAATATTAAAAATTAGTATATGCATAAAAGAACGTATTGATCTAAAAGTATTCATCAAGCATGTTGAAAGAAAACAACATTGTTTATAATATAATCATTCATGTGAACTCTTATTTATTAATGCTAATATATGATGACACTCAATATATTAATGCCAACTACAAATTGATCCCAAAAGTCCTAAGTCAATCAGTAATATAGGCTGAAAATCCCCAAGTCAATTTGTAACAAATCCAAGTATAATGGTCCTAAAAATTTTAGCTATAAAAAGTTGAAAATTTGTGCTTTTTAAAGTTTGAAAATTGATGAACTAAAGCTAAATATTACCACTTGTCTTAACATAAGTTTTCTCTTTATTGCACAAAGAAATCCCATTCAACTTAACAAAGCAATTTAATAAATAGCTATATCAATAGTATTTAATTACAAAATAATAAATACCATGCCAATACTAGTGGCTATATCAATAGTACTTTTTTTTCAAAGAAAAAACATTCAAGAGTAACCTATATGAACAAATTACAACGGCACTTCTCTTATTCTAAAATTGAAGCTTGATGGTAGGAAGGATAATAAGTACCCAGTGTATTAACAAATCCAAATGAAATGGTCCTAAAAATTGAGTAATTGTTTATCGCACAAACAAAATTTCTAATATGTAGCAAAAAATTATTCTTGTGTGGAATTTCTAACTCAATTAACCATTATTTCTAATTTTATGGGAAAACGATATATTTGTGTATAAATAAAACTCTATTTGAATGATATTTCTCCTTGTTCTACAGTCATTAAACGTGCATGTCTGAGTTTGCCAAAAAATTACTGGATAAAAGAGAATAAAAGGGACCGCTAACCTTGATTTTATACTTTGAAACATGAGATAGCATACGGGATCTTTATGTCTATGATTGCAATCAACAGTGGGCAATCCTAAAAACACGTACATAATACTTCATTAATGAGCAAGAATAAGAAAAACTAAAAAAAAAAAAAAAGGGAAAAGATGGGATTACCCGTTCAATTGTGGCCTTTAAGCTTTCTACATCACATTTAGATCGTTGTTGTGCCTATCAATCATCAAACCAAACATTTCTGAGCTCAAGAAGCAGACAGTGGATAAGGTTAGTCCCGGTCTCTATTGATTCCATACTTAGAACGCGTTTGGAGGTCGGCTGATCAGCTAATATTTTGGCTGATTGAAGTGTTTCAGCTGTTTGAAACACTTGTTTGGTAACAACAAAAAAGGTTAGCTGATTTATCTCAAACAGCCAAACTTGGAAAAGCTATACAACACCAGCGTTTTAGGTAGCTTTTTCATTTTTAGCAAATGAAAAATCAATTATACCCTTTAGATAAATAAAACTATATATTAATTAATTTTTACAAATTAAATTTATGTCTAATTACAAATCCTAAACTTTTCAGGCTTTTTTATTTTTGTTTTTTTTTAATTTTTTTATAAAATTAATAATAACATAATTATAATTATAAGTATAAGTATAATTTAATTTTTATTAAAGTAATAATTAAATTTATATTTTAATTTAATTTATTTGTTAAAGTAATATTAGTATAATTATAATTAAAATAAAAAAGTAAAAAATAAAAAATAAAAAGCCTACACTTATGTACCGGTGACAAATTCATGCCCTTATAATTTTTTAAAAAAACTATACCCTTGTAAGTCATTTTACACATCAACAGCCAATCTTAAACAGCTAATTTTACCAAACATCTCTAACAAACAGCTAATGCAATCCGCTAGTCAAATCAGCTGTTATAATCAGCTGTCAGCTAACAGCTGATAGAATCAGCTATCAGCTAATTTAACCAGCTGATTGCCAAACAGGCCTTAGTCCTTTTTAGTCACATTTCCCAGTTTCTCCGACCTTTGGCTTCTTCTCCGCCGGAGCTTTCTCCGCCACCGTCTTCTTCTCCTCCGCTGGCTTCTTTTCGGCTGGTTTCTTCTCTACCGTGTTATTTGGGTCTGCTACACCCCATCTTCCTCCTCGTTGCTCTGCTACTTCCACAAGGTTCAAAGTTTGCAGCTTTTCTTTATCTTTCTCCGCTGGCCATTTCTTCGAATAGGTTCCGGGTTGTTGTGGGTCGTTAGGAAATGATAAGAAAGTTTTCAACTTTTTTGTTCTCGTTCGCTTAGCATGAATAACTCAACTGAGAATCTTGCAATTGAAGGTTAGAATTTGAATTTCTCAGTCAGAACAAGGCAAGGAAATTGGGTACCAATTCTTAACGACTGCTCTCTCAAAGTCCCTTCTGGACAGCTTTGGATGCTTCTTGGACCCGATGGTTGTAGAAAATCTACCATTTTGAAGATTGCTCTAATTCTTTTGTACTCGCGTAGGTAATTCATGGAATTGATTGTCTTGAGTTTCTTGCTAGAAGAAGGGTGATATTAATTTTCAGATAGCATAAATGTTTTGAGGACAAAAAGAACTTAGGTTATTCGGTTGGGAATGCAGTGGTATAAAATATCTTTATATTTCTGAGCTCCTTCCTGCGTATTTGCCCGTGATTTTTTTTTATATTTGGTTGCTTTTTATGGTTGTGAAGGCCACACCAATGCTAAAATTTTGCAGAAGAAAGGATTGTCAGATGACCTGAAGCTGTGAATTAATTTTTGGTTAAATCGAAATAATTGTAAAGCTAATGTATTCCTTGCTTGAACTGAAATATGTAGGATTTGCTTTCTGCCCTATGTTTCTTGAACAATTAGGCAAACACTTAACAATGTACACACAATTGTAATGGATTCTACGTGGAAGCACCCCCTTCATATCAATGTGGTTCACAAAATCATTCCAGTTGAAGAGGATTAGTTTGAAGGTGCTAATATACTTTTGACTTGAATTTGTTCAGTATCTTCTAGTTGTGGTGTTACTTACAACTAGCTCGGATGCTTTTTACCATCTTAAGGATTGCAGGTAATCTTGACTGAAAATTGATATATTTCTGGATACAAAAATAGAAGATAGTGCATTTAGCTTTAGCTTTAGATAATGGATAAGTAGAGAAGTGAACTTTAGGTCTAGGCCTGTTTTATCTTTTCTTTGCAAAACAGAAAACATTTTGGAGAGAATTTTGTGATTTAGTTTCTGAAATATGACCCTGAACTCTGTGCAATATATTTTTCTGCTTGTTTTCAGTGTAAAAGTAACTTTAAACAGAAATGTTGTATTTGTGATTAGGACCTCAATTTGGATTCTTTCAATGGATATCAAATGTATCTCATTGGATTGTTTATACTGCTGCCATATCACTTCAACCATTGGATTTGTCGATAGCCATGAGCCAACCATTTAAGTTTTATGGCGTCTGTCTACTCATGACCAAAATTTCCAGCTGACAAAATTTCTATTCAGTTCTAATGTTTCTGATCCTTTATGAGGTTTGTATTGCTACGAATAAGGATCAACATTTCTGTCAATAGCCAATGCTTAATTCTATAATTGCATTTATAGGACTGTAATACTTGCTAGATGATTTCTTAAACTTTGTCTTCTGCTGCATATTATTTTTGGAGACTATTAGTGGGCACTCGTGCACTGTCAATTATTGTCTGATGTTGATGTTCACCAATATATAAACATATATACATATATGTATTATTAATATTCCCGACCTTTTATTTTTTTTGAATCTAGGTAGTGGTTTCTGAAATGATGACTGTCTTAGTGCGAATGAATTTTTGTTTTAAAATTTGTGCCAGTGTGCTATAGTTGTATGTATATATAGTACGCAGTCTTTTTTTTCATTGTCACATCTGATGATAATTATGATAATTTTATTTTTACTTACTCTTACAAGTTTTACTTCTTATTTATTATATATCGGTTTTATAATGGTTCATTACCGGTTAAACCTTTAAACCTTAAACCTTTCCTTCGACCGGTGCGATGTCCGGTCCGGTTTTTAAAACATTTCAAAAAATACTTTTTCTAGAAATCAAGAAACTTATTATTCATAAAGAAACAATTTCTAAATAAATCAAATACTAATTCTCTAAATAAATAACGATCATAAATTTAATTTATCTCAAAATAAATAAATTTAATTAAGAAACATTTTTCTCAATTACTTAAGAAAACAATTTTTTTAATTTTAAGGAATCTAATTAATTAATTTCAAGCTAATTGAAACTAATTAATCCTTATTTTAGAAACTACTTTTATAATTAATTAATTTCAATTTAATTGAAAATAATTAATTTTAATTTTAGAAACTAATTTTTCAAAATTAATTAGGAATCAATATAATTATTAATCTTAATCATATTAAGAAAAATAATTACTTTAATTTATGAATTGAATTTTGTTTTTAAAACAATTTTTAAAGAAATGTATATAAAATTTATTAAGATTACATTAATCCTAATCCTAAAACATGACTTATTCTGATACTAGAATAGACCAAAAGAGTATCCAAATACCCTTTATTCTTAGTTTTAGATTTGAAAAATACATAGCCAAATAAGCATATTCCTAAACCTAGGTCCAAAAATCATCTTCTTCTTTAAGAAAGCCCTAAAATCAAAGAGGCCACCTATAACCCATTCTGCTACCGACCACCACCCTTCTCCAAGACTGTCGTCGAAGACCACCGCTGGTCCTTGACTTTACCGGTGACTATTCGCCACTAGTTTTGAGCCATCACCAGCAGTGGTGTGCAGCTAAACTTATGGTGTTATGCCACTAGTTCCAAGGTCACTAGTGGGCGACTCCCGCTGATGGCTCCTTCATAGCATCACCGGCTTCCAGCAAGCCTCGCTGCTGCTGACACCGTCTCATGGAATCGCATTCTGACAACCAATCAACAATAAATACATAAAACTCAACCGCAGACAACCAAAAATCACAACACCTGCAAGCAACAATGCAAACGCAAATAGAACAAGGAGCAGTTACGTATTTGATTTTCATAATCATATGGGCAAAATTTTCCAAAAAAAGGAACATGAATATGGAACAAACATATAATCAATTTCAGATCTAGAAATCGTATTCAAAACACATTCGCAGAAATATAAAGAACGTGTAATGTGTTTTTAAAAGAAATAACCACAGGCATCCAATTTCCATAATTAACCACCCAACAGATGTGAAAACCAACCAAGTACACATCAGTTTTTCCATAACATAACAAGAATTCCAGCAGTCACGCAAACAAAAATTACACAAATACGGCAAAAAAAATCGCAAGCCTCTTATTGCAGAATTCTAGAACAATTCAAGTATCAGATTAGATCTGATTTTTTGATTCCAAAATTCGATCAATAACAATCAAATGTTTAATCAAATTACAAAATTATAAACCTAGCTCTGATACCATTATTGGGAAACCGAGTCGGGATCTGATCCTGAATACAACAGAATAATTACGAAACTATTTCATAACTTTCAGTTCTCGAAAAACCAAGATTTATTTAATTATATAAAATGATTAAGACAAATCAGAATAAGGCGAAAACTTAATTTATACCTTATTCCGAAGCTTAATCTTTGTCTTGTTGTATCCCTCGAACCATTCCTAAAATTGATTCGTTTCAACCACCATAGCTGCACAAATGTCTGGCCTCTAACGATATCCATATAATGAGTTAAGAGAACTGTGTAACTCTCACAGAGAGGGTTAAGCATGAAGTACTAACTCTATAAGGCTTAAGCCTATTTATAATAAGTTATAGGCATTTTGGTAATTTCATTGAAATTAAAATCTAATTTTAATTAAAATTTAATTAGAATTATTTGTAATTCTAAATAAATACCAATTTTGTCTAAATAAAATTCAATATCTCATATTGATCCTTATCTATTAAATTCCTCATATTTAATCATAAGGTTTCTTAAACTTTACAATCAAGTCCAACTTGATTAAATTGACTTTACTCTCTTCAACCCATTCTATATGTGAGACTCATTAGGTTTCCAAATATGTTGGCAATGGTTATAAATTTCAATTCTAATTCATAATTAGAATTAGATAAATTAAAACTCCTTTTAATTTATCTCTAATTCTCCAATTAAACAATTTATAATCATAAATCAAGATTGGGGTTTAGCAATGCATCATGACCACCCAAATATTTAAGAATGTCAAAGTAGTTTTGACTAACCTTTTTGTGCATGATTTTTTAGTACAATTCAATCATTTCATCATAGAATGTTCTGATTAGACATACAACATGAAATTAATGTCTACTCTATTTTGAGTCTAATCGTATTAGTTCTTGCCATTAGCTATCAATTCAATTAATGGTGTTTGTAAACTATTTACAAAATGTCATTCCACCTTAGCCAAGGATTTCTTAAATCAATACTAATCGAAATCAATGGAAAATTCTCCCTAATTACTTTAGGGTGATGAATCCTATCTTGATCACACAACTATCTCCATATAATTCATGCTACATCCA
>JANQBM010000004.1:26887928-26907635 GCA_025594535.1 Erythroxylum domingense
ATCAAAAATCTCTAGTAGATTATTATCATTTCTTATAAGGCTCGACATAAGAATTGATTTAAAAATATTATCTTCTCAACAAAATAAACTAAAAAATTTATAATAATCTTATATCTCCTAATTTTACATTTGATTGAACATTATAAGTTGCTTAAGTCTTTTTTCTTTCACTCAAGTAGCTTTCGTTTCATTGGTAAAATTACTCAAAAGAATACTGCTATATTTATTGATTGAAGGAGCTTTAAATCTTAGACCAATAGAGGCAATAACATCAACCATAGGTTGAAAATATTAATACTGATAGCATTAAATGATATCTACATCATATCACTATCTAGCTATAGTCATTTTTTATATAATGAATTACTTATTTAAATTGTAATATAATACAGATGAGCTTCAGGAATTGTTTGTGGAGAAAAAAAGTTAAGAAATTACCTTCTTCTCTTTCACATGTAAGTTGGAATTGCAACTTCCTCTTTTTCTTAAGTAGCATACTACCTTTATAATTGTTAATAGTATCATCACTAGCTACCACTACCAATTTTATAGTTAATTATTTGTGTTCTTTTTTTATTATGATATTATGTAAGCCAAGTTTTCATTTTTCATTTGACATCATGATTAACTTTTTTGCATGGATTCACATCAGCATTAATCCTAGTTAAATTTGTTTAACCTATTGATTCCTCCACCTTACAAATATTTGATATAATATAAACATACAGTACAATTCTTATAACAGGAATCAATTTCAAATTAGCCTAAACTAGATCATTGAATTTACCAAAAAGATTGAAATTTTAGAATTACTTGAGTTTCTCTCCATTTATCTATAAAAAATAAATGCTATTTATATGTAAGAAAGAAAACAATAACTCCAAATCAAAATAAATGCATTTTCTTTCAATTTTCTCCCTTTAGAAGTTACCTCTTCGTCCTTTTATGTATAAATTACATGAGAATAGCTTTAAAGGTAATGAGAAAGGCTAATGATTTTTTAAATTATGATGGCCTCCTTAAAAATATAGGCTTTAAATTAAATCAATAGAACATTTTCTCTATAAGACACTCTTTAGATCAGACATTGACTCTATCTCATCTTAATTGACAATGAGAAGCTAAATTTTGATCTACAATTTTCTTTTGATATGGAAAAAAAAGGTAGGTAAACTGTAAAATGGAATGGTGTTAGAAACCCAAACTTCATGTTACATTATCATAAATTAATGCAAATAAAAGGCGGAAAATTCATGAATAGTATATATATTGTAGTTGATATTAGTCCTAACTATTCAACCTTATGTTGAATTTTGATGGTATTCCTTAATAATGTATAATGCATATTTATCAAAAAGCATATGCAAACAAAAATAATGTAGATTTTTGTTTTCCATTCAGATAATCTTTTTCCAATTGACATTTTCTTATGCTAAATCTTAGACATAAAACACTTTAAATATTCATTACATTAAATTATTATAAAACAAGGCACTTTTGTTTATCCTTACATTAAATTATTCAATTCCCACTAGAAAGTAGGAAATATGATCTCTTTTAATTTCACTCATTTTATTATAAAGATCCAACCAGTGCTCCAGATGGTCCAGGAAGTTGTACTGTAAATATTCATTATTATGGGATCTCAATCATATGATAAACCTAGGTTTTGACGCATACTACATTGATATAGCTATCTTTAGTAAAAGGGAGTATGAATATTGATTATTTTACCATCTATTTCTTTACTACTAATTTTTAAACTGAACTAAAGAGTGATTGTTATTAAAGATATTGATTGCTTATGTCAAAGTCTATGCATGGAGAAAATGAAGGAACCCCTTTTAGTTTTAAGAATGTCAGATACTCACACATATAAAATTTTAATGTTTTCCTTCATCTATAAGGTTGATTCTAGGACTCTGCTATTGTTTTCCTTTTTTTTTTCTATTTGTAGCTGTTTTAGGATAGACATGAATGCATTATTCTTGGTTTGTAAATGTTACCTAGAAACAATCATTTCCATGTATACTTACTCATCCTCTTAACCTTAATTGCTACTGAAAATAATTAATGTAGTATATAGACTAAAATTAAAATAATTTTGTCTAAATCCTTACTGATGAGATGTTAGATGTAAAGTTGGTGTTAACATAAATGGTTGACTGGAAAGAATTTTAAGAATTAATTAACTTCCTCTAACCAATAACGTCTAAATCATCAGACTTTGAAGTGGATTCACAATAAGATTCCAGAGATGTATCTTTCAGCGTAGTACTGAAAATTGAATGTAAGCTATTTCTAAAGCTTGAAATTTCTTCAAAAGGAACGTTGTGATGGCTTTGATTTGGTGAGACACTATTTTTTGAGTTGTTTTCCTTGATATTTTGTGACGCTCAGGGATTTGGTTACAAGAGCAAGATTTAGAGTTCTAAGGATCTTTGGAATATGAAGAACTTGAATAAGATTCATAAAAGATCCATATTTCTTCAATGAACTTGACTAGGGATGACAAAAATTACGAGCTAGAGGAGTGAACTATGACAATGGAGAAGGTAAAATCAGTACTGACGATAGTCGATAATAAAGAGGGGGATATGTGAAATTATGGATTGAAATTTGTGATTATGAGACTGAACTGCTATGAGAGTCAAGGTGGGGGAGGGTCGAAATAATATACGGGAAAATTATATTTATTTTTTAATTTTAATCCTTAAGTTTTCTAGGTTTTTATTTTCCTAGTAGTACTTAATATTTACAATTTGGTACACCTTGAAAAATATCATTACAATCAAAATGGTACCCTGATATAACATTACATTTTAATAATACGTTTTGGTTGGTATTAGATGTTATGATGTGAATTTTGGTTGGTATTAGTTGTTATGATGTGAAATCCATAAGTTTGATTTGATGTCCATTTTAAGATAAATATATTAGGCATTGTTCATGAAGTCAAAGTCTTAGAGGAAAGTAGAAGTAGTGCCTACTAAAAGATGGGCTTAATTTATAAAAGAAAAACAGTTTAACCAAAATAAATTATAACTAAAAAAAATTAACATAGTTATTAAGTGTAGCTAGAAAAAGCTAATGCATATAGAAGGTTCCTATAAGTAATTTTTTATGTTAAAATTGTTGGACCAAGTAAAGTCTCAACTCATAATTTTAGTGATAATAAAAATGCATTGATATTAATGAATTTATTTGATGATATCAATAGCTTTATTAAAATGAAATCAATTAATATTTGAAAGATCAAATTTAATAAAAGGAAAAAATGGGTAAATAAGCCAATTGACTCAATTAAGTAATCAAAGGATTGACAAAATAAGTAAAACACATATGCAATTCAAGAGATTTTTAAAGTAACACAGGTTAAATAAACCAAGAATAAGAAACATTAAAGTCTTTCCATATAAAACAAATTTTGTAATATTTCTTGTAATTTTATCCTAATCATTCAAAATTTGGGAACTTAATATTTTATAAACATGCTTTATTGTATACAAAATGCATAATTCTATTTATAATCAAGATAAGTTTTTGTTTAAATTTAAATAGAATACTCTTGATATATCAAAAAAAAATTAAGAGAACTTTTGAAATGATTTTGGAGTTTTATCAAAGAAGTATCTTTTGATTTTTGAAAAAACTAGAAAATTCAGAAACAAAGAGAGAGGAGGTTTTATCAAAATATGTTCGAATTTTAGTGATATGTGCATTATGTATATACATTCTTCAATCAATGTCTTTGAAAGAGATATTTTGTATATACTAAGTTTGTGTAGGCATATTAGTTGATACAATAGCATCAGTCGATTAGTGTCACATATTGATTGACTAATTAATATCACTGTTACTAGGTTTTTTATAATGATTAAAGTGTATCTTTAACATACATATTTAGTTATTGGGTTAATTACAAAATAATTCGAAACTTTACTTAATTTTATAATTATAACCTGAGCTTTAAAAAATAGCAATTAAATAGCTAAACTTTCATTTTTTTAAAAATCTAGCCTGACATTTGTATCTCCATTAATGATGATGACATGGTAAGCCATATAAGACATAAATCTAAACATGTGTAATTACATATATATTTAATTGTACATGTCAGACTTGATTAAACTAATTAAGTGAAATTAAGGAAAAATAAAAGAAAAGGGTGAAAATCAAGTCACACCTTTTCTTTCCTATTGCACACCTTTTCTTTACTATTACACCAATCTTACCCTTTTTTGCTCCTCCTCCTTGTAGATTGTGTCACACTTTTCTTCATTGTCGTACCAATCTTCTCTATCACACAACATTCTTCGCTTCTCTTTGTATTACAAAATTTGTGATTTGCTCCCTTATCACACACCATTCTTCAGTCCTCTTTGTATTACAAAAAATGTCACACCAATCTTCTTTGCGTATTATAGAAATTGCAATTTTAAAAGATAGAGCTTTGACAAAAAGGTGTCTTGTTTAAACTTTTTAGTACCCAAGTTTCTTTTTAGTACTTAATATTTACAATTTGGTACACCTTGAAAAATATCATTACAATCAAAATGGTACCCTGATATAACATTACATTTTAATAATACGTTTTGGTTGGTATTAGATGTTATGATGTGAATTTTGGTTGGTATTAGTTGTTATGATGTGAAATCCATAAGTTTGATTTGATGTCCATTTTAAGATAAATATATTAGGCATTGTTCATGAAGTCAAAGTCTTAGAGGAAAGTAGAAGTAGTGCCTACTAAAAGATGGGCTTAATTTATAAAAGAAAAACAGTTTAACCAAAATAAATTATAACTAAAAAAAATTAACATAGTTATTAAGTGTAGCTAGAAAAAGCTAATGCATATAGAAGGTTCCTATAAGTAATTTTTTATGTTAAAATTGTTGGACCAAGTAAAGTCTCAACTCATAATTTTAGTGATAATAAAAATGCATTGATATTAATGAATTTATTTGATGATATCAATAGCTTTATTAAAATGAAATCAATTAATATTTGAAAGATCAAATTTAATAAAAGGAAAAAATGGGTAAATAAGCCAATTGACTCAATTAAGTAATCAAAGGATTGACAAAATAAGTAAAACACATATGCAATTCAAGAGATTTTTAAAGTAACACAGGTTAAATAAACCAAGAATAAGAAACATTAAAGTCTTTCCATATAAAACAAATTTTGTAATATTTCTTGTAATTTTATCCTAATCATTCAAAATTTGGGAACTTAATATTTTATAAACATGCTTTATTGTATACAAAATGCATAATTCTATTTATAATCAAGATAAGTTTTTGTTTAAATTTAAATAGAATACTCTTGATATATCAAAAAAAAATTAAGAGAACTTTTGAAATGATTTTGGAGTTTTATCAAAGAAGTATCTTTTGATTTTTGAAAAAACTAGAAAATTCAGAAACAAAGAGAGAGGAGGTTTTATCAAAATATGTTCGAATTTTAGTGATATGTGCATTATGTATATACATTCTTCAATCAATGTCTTTGAAAGAGATATTTTGTATATACTAAGTTTGTGTAGGCATATTAGTTGATACAATAGCATCAGTCGATTAGTGTCACATATTGATTGACTAATTAATATCACTGTTACTAGGTTTTTTATAATGATTAAAGTGTATCTTTAACATACATATTTAGTTATTGGGTTAATTACAAAATAATTCGAAACTTTACTTAATTTTATAATTATAACCTGAGCTTTAAAAAATAGCAATTAAATAGCTAAACTTTCATTTTTTTAAAAATCTAGCCTGACATTTGTATCTCCATTAATGATGATGACATGGTAAGCCATATAAGACATAAATCTAAACATGTGTAATTACACCTATATTTAATTGTACGTGTCAGACTTGATTAAACTAATTAAGTGAAATTAAGGAAAATTAAAAGAAAAGGGTGAAAATCAAGTCACACCTTTTCTTTACTATCACACCAATCTTACCCTTTTTTGCTCCTCCTCCTTGTAGATTGTGTCACACTTTTCTTCATTGTCGCACTAATCTTCTCTATCACACAACATTCTTCGCTTCTCTTTGTATTACAAAATTTGTGATTCGCTCCTTTATCACACACCATTCTTCAGTCCTCTTTGTATTACAAAAAATGTCACACCAATCTTCTTTGCATATTATAGAAATTGCAATTTTAAAAGATAGAGCTTTGACAAAAAAGGTGTCTTGTTTAAACTTTTTAGTACCTAAGTTTCTTTTTTCATTTTTGTTTCTATGTTTTTCTATTCATTATAAGAAAACCAAAAAGTGCTTCATATGTTTGGCTTATGAATTAAGTTTGGACCATAATGCTTTTAGATAATTATTAATTTATCTGTTCACATGTGCTTAGGTTATTTGGCTTAGCGCTTAAACTTTGCAGAAATTTAAAATGTTATCGTGAAGATTGTTTCTAATATTCTACCATGCTATATAATTATGATTGAGAGGATAATATTCAACCATGCTCAAGCTCTGACCTTTCTTCATTGTGACTATATTTGCACTATCTACACCAGTAACTATAGTAAGTGTTTCATAGTAGAAGGTAAGATATTTATCTCTTTCCCACCGGTAATTGTAACTTTGTATCTTTTATTGAATTTAATTCTCATTTCTTCCTGGGTTGAATTTAATTATCAATTCCTCTTCAAACATAAATATATCAGGAATTAATATGTCAATCATATATCGATGTTCAATTGATTTCCTTGAGATAACATGTCACCTTATAACAATTAAAAGCATACGTCAAGTATACACATGTCAAAAGGTAGTTAATGTTAAGTATAAACATTTTTTTAACATAAACACTATATTGAAACTTTTGGTAACTTTGTTTTTGAGTATAAACCAATATTTATTTAAGGCATGAATCCCCTATAATAGCCTTAGTCCTTTGCATTGGATTATATCCCTTACCGTTTATATAGGAATTAGGTATCTTTTTTATTCTTCTCTTCAATATTTCTAATTTTACCAAATTAATATTGCTTAGTTTTTCTTCTTTTTCTCTCTTAGAATATGTATCATTTTTAAATATTAATTTGTAATTCTACGTAAATATAAACATTTTCCACTAGGCAAGAATCCCTTTTGATGGAAAGATCATTTCAATTCTTCACTCTTTGTCATCTCCTATTTTTCTTCCTTATTATATTAATTAACCCTATATTGTTGTAGTGACTTGAATATACTTTACTCAATTTTGTTTTGGTAATTAACCCTAAAACATATACTTTACTTAGTCCAACTTTCCCTTAGCTCATCTTATTTAGTCTAAAATTTTGTACTTATTTCCATTTATAACTATCTTCTTATGTATTATGTTACATGTGATTATAAAAATGCTCAATATTTTGCAGAAGTTGGTAAATTTTGAATTTCATCATGATGGGGTGTTGGAAAGACATGATAATGAATATGTTAGGGGAAAGGTTAAAAGGAAGAAGGATATGAGTGTTGATGCACTTAACATACTAGTCTTGGAAAGAGTTGCTAAAGATAAAGTACATAAGAGTAATATCTATGTTTTACAAATTTTCTATTGAGTCGATGAGAAGCTTGAATAAGTTAAGCTTACACTATGATAAGGACATGTTGGCTATGCTCCAACAAATGGAAGTTTTGAATTATCATAATTTTGAAATCTACTACAAGCATTGTTATACGCGTCCCACAATATATAGTGAAGAATATGACTATAATATTTACATTGAATTTGATGATAATACACATAGGAAAGTGAGTATGAATGACGAGGGGTTGTTCCAAGTTTAAATAGAGCAAGATGATGAATTTATTGTTATGTAGGTTAGTGAATCTAGAGATGATTCAGTTGATGATGAGTTATTTGCAGCTGATGATGAAGAATTTGTTACTGCTAGAACAAATGAGAAGAGATATGTTAAGATTATACATAGTGGGTTTAAATTCAACAATGCTATCAATGGGGTTGAAGGTAGTGGAAAGGATTGCAATGAAGAAGTTGATTATTCCAAAGATACACAAAGAAAAGTAGGAAGTTCACATGGTGCAAATAGTGAATATGAGGATAGTGATGTTGAAGTTCAATTACCAATTTGTAGTGATGATGACGAATCTATTCCAAAGAAGAAATACATAGTATTTAATCCAATAGTTGATTAAGTTTGAAATTGGAATGAAGTTTAAGGATGAGATACAGTTGATGGAAGCAATAAGAAACTAAGCAATTACAAATGGATATGATGTTTCAATAGTGAGATCAAGTGTAAGAATAGAGGCAGTTTATGAGCCACAGTGTCCTTTTCAACTGTATACTAGATGGATTGGAAATGACAACACATTTATTATGAAAACAAGCATAACTGCAAGAAAGTGCAAAGAAAAAAGCTAGCTAGCAGAAAATTGATAGCAAATGAATTCTTACACAAGTTTAGGAGAAACTTGAATTAACTTATTACTGAAATGATGGATGATCCTGAAAGAAAATATGCACTAGAGGTTACTAAATCCCAATGTTATAGGGCTAAATGGGAAGTTATTACTATACTATGAGGATTTATGGAAGGCCATTATACCAAGTTATGGTTTTATGGACAAGAGTTATGACGAACTGACAAATATGGATAGTATATTATTCAAATTGAACCTGATGAACAGTCCGAAAAACCAATGTTTATAAAATTTTATGTGGGATTTAATGCTTTGAAGTATGGCTTTACAGGTGGATGTAGGAAAATAATTAGGTTAGATGGATGTTTTTTTAAATATATTACTAGACATGCTTTATTAGCTATAATAGGTCATGAAAAAAACAATAAGATGTTTCCTATATCTTGGGTTATGGTTGAGGGAGAAAATTACTAATCTTGGAATTGGTTTTTGAGCATTCTTGTAGAAGATCTAGACATAAGTGGGAATGCATGAAATTTTGTTAGTGATCAGTAGAAGGTAAACTTTAAATATTCATACATGTGATGTTCATTTCTTAATTTGATTTAAGTACTTCAATTTATGTTACGTTTTCTTTTATTATAGGGTTTAGTGGAAGCATTAAAGAATCTATTCCCAAAAGCTAAGTATAGAAAATTTGCACGATATATCTATGGAAATTGGTTAAGTATGCATAGAGGCCATATATATAGAAATTTATTTTGGCAAGTAGTGAGTTTAACAGAAGTCAATTTTGATGAGGTAATGGAGCAGTTCAAGAGTACTTCATTGAAGGCTTATGATGATTTCAAAATTAGGAAACTAGAGACTTATGTGAAGGCATTTTTCAGCACAAGGCCAAAGTGTAAAATAATTCACAATAATATATCAGAGACATTTAATGGATTCATTTGAAAAGTTCGTAGGAAAAGCTTAATCAATATGTTAAATGACATTTGAGTTTCTTTAATGACTTGAATATATGAAAAAAGGAACATAATGCTTAAATCCATTGATGATATATGACCACGAGTTAGGAAAAAAATAGAGGTTACAAAATGGGAGGCAAGGCATTGTATGATCAAAACAAATGGGAATTTGAAATTTAAAGTCACACTTTTTACAGACTACTTCATTATTGATTTATAAGCACAAACTTGTCAATATAAACCATGGGACTTAACATGGATTCCATATAAGCATGTTGTGGTTTATATATCATATCAGAGGGAGGATATCGATACTTATGCCAATTGATATTATAAATGTGATTGTTATTTAAAGAGTTACTAGTATGCTATGGAACCCATTAATTGTCTTAAAATTTTATTGAAGATTGAAAATCTTCAGCCAATATTACCTCCATTGATCAAGAAGATGCCTAAAAGACCCAGAAAGAAAAGAAAAAGGGATAAGACCGAATAACCATGAAATCCCAACATAAGCAAAGTTGGAGTAGCTATCAGATGCCATCATTGTTATGAAATTGGTCACAATATAAGAGGATGTAAAAAAAAAAGAGTCAACCTTCGAGGCAACTAGAAACTGTTAAGGTAATTATTATTAAAATTTTGTTTCTCTTGATTTCAGTTATAGAGAAAATCTCAATTTATTCATCATAAAAGTATATCAATAGGTATAATGCAGCAAAAAAGAGGAAGGTCACCAAAAATTGAAGTCACTTAATCCAATTTTAGTAGCAATTTAGTTCGAAGATCCACATTGTCAGTATCTACAGGTTTAAATATTGCATCTTTTATCTTAAGAAGAGAAAAGAGACTGATTAGTGAATATTCACATTTAATTTCAAGTTATTTTTCTCTAAATTATATAACATTATAATTTCTTGTATTTAAATAGGCAACTAGAGGATATGGAGTGACATTTAGGGAAATTATGGACATATTTATTTTACGATTTGTCATTTAACACTACTTATGTGTAATTATAAAAGAAATGTTAATATTTAGCTTTTTGATATTTTATGCTTCATAGATGGGTGGAATTCAATGTTAAGTGCTAAAACCTTTAAATAATAATGCATCAATAACTTAAGCTTCCCAAAATACAACTGGCAATACAACTCAAACTAAGAGGAGGATCAAATTGAGGGCAAAAAGATCTGCTCCTAGAAAATGTCAAGTTGTTGATGATTAAGAATTTGGATACCAACTTCAAGTAATGTATTAGTTATCATTTGCTTGACGATTTTGATGTGATTTGGATCATAGTTTGAACATGGTTTGATTGAAAATTTAAATATTGGCTCTTTTTTTATAAGTTGACACTTTTGTAAAATTGTTGGCTGTGCTTTGAACAGTAATATAGAATTAGTAACTCAGCCTCTTGGTTTTGTCCTTATTTAATCATTTTATCATCTTATCATCTTGGAATTTTGGTCTTGTCTTCATTTTATCATCTTCCAATTTTGGTCTTGTCCTAAGATGTTTTGGTCTTATCCTTATTTTATCATCTTCTTCACATATGCATAGTTTTCTAACATTTAATCAAGGTTTATATATTTATGAATGTAGTAATCATTTTTACTTGCTCATTTGTTGTGTGTAACATATAATCCAGGTTTTGATATTTATGGTATTAAATCTTCTATCGCATTGTTTGCAAGGGAAGAGTAGAGAGCCTAAGAAGAAGCAAAATCCTTCTTCCTGTAAAATATTTTCGCTGCAACAATAATTCCACAAATTAGGAGTCATCAGTTTCTTAAATTCCTTTTCATTACCTCTATAATAATAAAGTTTGCAAATGAATCATCGTCAACATAACATACTACTTGCATACTCAATGTTTTCATTGTTCTTTCATGATAACATACTACCTGCAATTGCAAAAAGAGAAGAAGTTTACATTTCAACTTTTAGCTATTATAATGTCTCCATATCTGTCCTAGTTACATTTGATGCCCAAGCTGTGAAATCACATGGAAATACAAAATAAAGATGTAAACACAAATATTACACTTATGATGAATTTTCATTATGTGGATGAATTACTATATATACTTAATTCTCACAAACAATAATGCATCTTGTGAACACGACTCTTACCCCAATGCATAGATATATGACGTTTGACATATTTTCTGACAAAAAACCTTTAACTTATTTACAAATACAAAGTGCCTACAAGACACCTTTAATTTGAATATTTATTAAAAGTTTTTATAATAATGACATAATTAAAAATTAATAATTGAAATACTTACTTTTCAATTGATCCTTTAAAAATGTTGACTATTGTTAGGCTTAACATTTGATGTCCATAACTTCATCTTCTCATTATAATTAGGGCAATCAATATTTGATATCTGAATTATATACATAAATTACTATATTAATTATAATGAAATACAATTAAATATCACATATGACAATAAATATATATTTAAATTGTTTTACAATTGAACATAGTGCTTTCTCTCAACAAAATTACCCATATACCCTTTCAGCTTCTGCTACATTATCAAAACAACAATAAATATCATTCTTGAATCTAATAACAACATTTTGGCACTCTTCCTATGTCAAATATATAGCATGTCCAAAAGCAACAAAAGCTACATGTATTTTATTTCTGCCTATATTTGTTTGTCTTGTTACAATATCATCATAAAGATATTTAATTAGTAATTTAAATGCACTTGAAAAGAGAGTTTATCTACTTAAAAATTGAAGAATGCACAAGGAAATTCAAATTGTATTCTTTTTCTGTCACTTCCTTTAAAAATAGCAAACAAGTCCCTAGCTACCTCTTTTAGCCTCTAAACAAGTTATCATGCCTCAAATTTGAAGAAATTTCGAGGAATCACTAATTTGAAGAGATTTTTAGTGAAAAGAGTGAAAGAAAAAATAAAAAGTGCATAAAGATAGATGAAAATAGGAAAGTAAAAATAAGAGGGAAGTGTCTTGACATGTTTTGAATAAAACCTATCTTTGCCCCCTTTCCATCTTTTTCAGTTGTTCTCTTTTTGTTTAAAGGAATTGGTTACATAATACTATAGATAAATTGCAAATATGAAAGACTCGATTAGTAGAATTTATAAGTTATCTTTGTATTCTAACTAAACTAATCTTCATTTTCCTATGTTAACCTTAAATTTGGAAGAGAAATGTTACAAATCAATAAAATAACATCTTATTAACTATTAGCAGATGAGTTGCAAAATTCATTCAGGGTATGGTTATGAGATGTAGAATTTTTCCATCAAATAGAGATTTTATAATATGAGTAAAATCAAACAATAAAAGTATTATAAATGTTTTCCTATATAGAACATAAACAAGTAATAGCCTATGTATGAGTTGAAGTAAAAGAGTTGGTAGATTGTCACATAAGGTTTTATTTAATTAAAAAAAATACAATTTTGGAATAGGCATTATTACAAATCATCATGTAGCTCTTATGTAATGAAGAAGAAAATAGAAAGAGAGAATATATAAGAATTAAAAGTCTTTTTGCTATTTATTTTCAAATAACATAGCCAAAATATTTGCTTAGAAAAGCTCAACTTTTTACAAGTATGCTTTTATAGAAATTAGTCATTTGCGTGTTTTATCATTATATATATCGAAGTTTCACTTTATAGGTATACCATCCTCTATATAACTTAATTGAAACTAAAGGAATTTAATATACAAAATTAAAAGAAGATCAGATATATTTGCCTTGGACCATAATACTATTAACGACATCTTGGCACTCTTGCCATGTGCAAAAGCTACATTTATTTTATTTCTGCCTATATTCGTTTTTCTTGTTACAATATCATCATAAAAATATTTAATTAGTAATTTAAATGCACTTGAAAAGAGAGGTTATCTACTTACAAAGTGAAGAATGCATGATGAAATTCAAATTTTATTCTTTTTCTGTCACTTCCTTTATAAATAGCGAACAAGTCCCTAGCTACCTCTTTTAACCTCTAAACAAGTTATCATGCCTCAAATTTGAAGAAATTCCAAGGAATCACTAATTTTAAGAGATTTTTAGTGAAAAGAGCGAAAGAAAAAATAAAAGAGGATAAAGACAGATGAAAATAGGAAAGTAAAAATAAGAGGGAAGTGTCTTGACATGTTTTAAATAAAACCCATCTTTGTCCCCTTTCCATCCTTTTCAGTTGTTCTCTTTTTGTTTAAAGGAATTGGTTACATAATATTATAGATAAATTGCAAATATGAAAGACTCGATTGGTAGAATTTATAAGTAATCTTTGTCTTCTAACTAAACTAATCTTCATTTTCCTATGTTAACACTAAATCTGGTTAAGAAAGGTTACAAATCAATAAAATAACATCTTATTAACTATTAACAGAAGAGTTGCAAAATTCATTCAGGGTATGCTTATGAGATGTAGAATACTTCCATCAAATAGAGATTTTATAATATGAGTAAAATCAAACAATAAAAGTATTATAAATGTTTTCCTACATACAACAAAAACAAGTAGTAGCCTATGTATGAGTTGGAGTGAAAGAGTTTATAGATTGTCAAACAAGGATTTATTTAATTAAAAACAAAATACAATTTTGGAATAGGCATTATTACAAATAATCATATGGCTCTTATGTAATGATGAAGAAAATAGAAAAAGAGAATATATAAGAATTAAAAGTCTTGGTGCTATTTATTTTCAAATAACATAGCCAAAATATTTGCTTAGAAAAGCTTAACTTTTTACAAGTATGCTTTCACAAAAATTAGTCATTTGCGTGTTTTAGCATTATATACATCAAAGTTTAACTTTATAGGTATACCATCCTCTATATAACTTAATTGAAACTAAAGAAATTTATTATACAAAACTAAAATAAGATCATATATATTTGCCTTGGACCATAATACTATTAAGCCATTAAATAACTTCTTTAATAATAGGTCTTCACTTAAGATCTCGGCCTAAATATTTAGAAAACAATATCAAAAACATCTACTAGTTACTACTTATATATTTATCTCAAATAGATGGATCAATGACTTTTTCCTTTTAAGAGATTAACTCACTGCAACTTTTTCCTTTGCAAAATATATAAGCCTTCTACAAGTTAAAATCTTAACAAGAACAATAATAAAATTACAAACATTAGCCTTGCAAGTTGTATTTGATATCTTCCTAATTAAATGTCCTAAATTTGTCCTAAATTTTCCATTTGTAATATATTGTTCTTTACCAAAGTTTATGAGGCTTACACAAGGGATTTTTACTAAGGATGTCAATTTTGGCCCAGCTCGGCCCGACTTGGTTTTTGGTCTGGGTTTAGTGGCCACGGGCAGATCATGGTCCGTCGCGGCCCGCCCATTTTGAACAAAACGACGTCATTTTGTATATTTTTATTTAAAAATATATATAATAGGCTGGGCTGCGGGTCGGCCAATCCCAACCCACACGGGCCGACCCGCAACCAATCATAATAGTGGCTGGGCTGGGCCAGGCTAAGGGAGGCCCGAGCCCGGCCTGGCCTGGCCTATTGCCATGTCTAATTTTTACAAGATATTCCTTCAGTTTTATTTAGTAGAGAAAAGATAGGGGATGTTTATCTATAGGAAAAATTGAGGATGCACATTGCAAAAGGTTGTGCCTAGTAAAAGAGCTGCAATAGTATGACCTTTCAACAAGACATGACTAACATATAAGAAGTTCAATTTTCAAACACTGTTACAAAAATTACATGATAGAGTAGTGAGTAAAGTAGGTTGCATAACAAGAATGGGTGTCGACAACAAATATATCATGTCTAAACCCATCTACATTACACATATGAACATTATCAGTCATCCACTATTCTCAGACTGTTCACTACATTTAGTGCATAACCTAAAGAAGAACTGAGAATTAATTTCAACAAAAGAGACAACGAAGAATGGTGTGAAATGCTTATTATAGCTACTGCTTTAGCTAGTGTGAAACGCTTACTGCAACTACTAATGTAGCTGGTGCAAACACAGACGATAATAAAGAATCGCGTAAGACAATTTGAATGCCAAATTAATTTAGGTTTTTTACCCTTTTCTTTTGATTTTTCTTAATTTCCTTAATTTCACTTAATTATTTTAATTAAGTCTGACGTGTAAAATAAAATATAGTTATAATTATAGATGTTTTCTACATCAACAACGTTAAGGGAGATATTAAAGTTGGGCTAGAATTAAAAAAATTGAAAGTTTAGGTATTTAATTGCCATTTTTTAAAGTTCGGCAATAATTGCAAAATTGAGTAAAGTTTGAAATTTTCATTTTAAATAAAAATAAATCATATATGAGCTATGAAAAGGACCTTTGGCAATATAGAAAGTGTTAGGAATTCTTTAGAGAATTTCATTATATTCATGATATATAAATTAATTTGTTTAGGATTCTTCCTAACTCATAAAAGATGTATACAAAAAAGAATATGTTGTATGAAAGATTGCTTTCACCAATTAAAGAAAGAGAAATAATAAATTTTTGAGTAAAACTTGGAGAATGGAACATATGTTAAGAGTTATTTGACATAATCACTAGAAATTGACTCGTTTTCCCTTTACTTTATTATTATTACTATGATTATTATTATTGAAGTTTTGTGATTGTCATTGACCAAAATATAAATATCTATTTATTAAAATAAATAAATTATTTATTATATTTTTAAATAAAAATAAAAATGAAGATTCATAATTCATCTTCTTTTTAAGTGTTATTTGAACACCAAATAAAGAGGAAAAAAAGTTATTTATGTCAAAAAGATAATTAAAATTTAAACTTAATTTTAATAGTTCAACGTAATGGAATAATATTTTATGACCATGAATACGACAATTTAACATAAAGCAGATTCAAGTGAATAAAATTTACAAATTATGAAAGCTATATTCCATTACCAACATAATTTTAATAATTAACCTATTTTGTCAATTAATAAATCATAAAGAAATCTAAAAAACTAAATTCAAACTATATGGCTATATTGAATAATATTGTAGGTGGGTGGGGACGTTGATATCAACCTAATAACGTTAGACCATACCAGGATTATAAATTTAAAGGATTAGTCATGGACCTAAATTATTTAACTAAAATGGAGCTGTCACTCTGGTGTACTCAATATAAATAGCCCACTTAGTTGATTATGACTATAACAGATAATCTATAATATTAGGCCTTGTTTCTCAATAATTATATAATCTTTCTTCTACTGAAAGTTTTGTAAATTTTCCTACATAAGAATAAAAGCTCTAAGTTTAACTAATAAATAATGACTATTGGGATTGTTATGAAAATCATACTCCAACAAGTAAAATTGTAAACTTTACTTATGCTGATTATACATTATTTGTGATGAAATTTATTACGAGATGTTAAGTTATTAGATAGGTAGAATTCCTTGTGAAGGATTTAGTTAAAACTTTGGGCAAACGGTCCATCTATCAAACACTCCTAAATTTTTTATATAATGCATGTGAGAGCTATCACCCATCTTATACTTCCCCTCTATCGAATGCCCCATAAACCTAAATAGTTTATTTTCAATACTAGGGTTAATCCGGGGAAAATATTCATGTAATTATCACTTGAAACGGTTCCAAATCCAATTTAAGGGAAGACATATTCAATTTTAAAAATTTTGTGCCAATTTAATAAATAAAAAATTTAAATTTCTCGTTTTATTTAGGAATTGTTCTTTTATTTTATAGATCAAGGTTTTAAATTTTAGATTGTGAGTTACAATGGGATTACGAATAATTACAAATGATATGAATATAAATCACAATAACAATTTAAACTACAACTATAAAATTATATATGGCCGTAATTGCAATTGTCACTTAGCTACTTAAAACTTCCATATAGAGTCTACTAGAACATGTTGAAATTTTTTGTGACGAATGGCGATAGGATAATTTCTTTTGAAATTTTAATGCTTAGATGGTAAAGGGTAGAGATCTCTTCAACTAGTTACTAGGCACCCTGTGTTGGTGTTGCACCTTGCTAATTTAATATCATAAAACAGTGGGTGGATCTCTCTGTTAGAATCTTTTGCCGAACAGACTTGGTGTCAAGTTTCATAGTTATCAACGTTTATGTACCATTTTGAAATATGAACTTGCCGGCATTTCATTAAGTTATATTAACTACATGTTAAGACAAGGTTCCCACGCAAGCGCAAGTGTTTACATACCGCGTTTATCTGCAACTTTTCTTTAGGTCAATGCTTGGACTTTCTTAAAAATAATGAGTACAATTACTAACGAGTATATTTAATGCCGATATACGACTTAATTAAAATGATCAATGTATGTAATTTAATGAATAGTATATCTCAAAATAGAGAGAGAAATTTGAATTCAATGCATTAATTGTTGGTTGGAAATTTACACGACTCACTCTCCTATAAATATCTGAGGTAGCAAATGGAAGAAAACCACAAAACATTCGCATTCCAACTTGGTTCTCTCCTCTCTTTTTCAAGTTATCATGGAAACGAATAGCGCTGTTACTGTCGTGACACCCCGCAGAAGGTAAATTTTTCTATCATATTAGATCCTCTACATAGTACAGTTTCGTTTGACTTAATTATATTTCTTTTTTTAATTTTTGGATTAGGATCTAACTTGAGATTTGATTATAGGATTAGATATAAGCATGTGATGGTTGCTACTTATTTTCAGTGTACAAAACAAGCAAAACTCAACGAGACAAATATAGTTTGCTTGCAACTTAATTCACTGTTCTGGATCTTCGCCTGATATCTTGTTTCTGGGATTTTGGGAACACGCATCTTCTCAAACTTCCAAGTACCTAATCAGATCAGATACCAGGCTTCACCCCATTTTTGGCAATTATAGCTTGTGTCAAGTGTCAACGGCAGCACTTTTCGTCTTTGCGTGTAATATGACGCAAAATATTTTTCACTCTAACAGGTGGCAACTTAGAAATCGTTTTATACTTCAGGAGCCCAAAAAGTTGACTGGCCTATAGGCTGCAAGATGAATAGGACTTTAGGATTAGATATAACATTTTCGCTCCTCGCTGGCAGGTTGCTGGATTTCACTGAACTGGTTCATGACGTTGAAATATTGAAAAAATCTCTTAACTCTGATTATGAGCTTAGCTAAGTGAGCCGATAACTGAATAATAACAACTCTTGGTCGCCTTAATTTACTATTATAATTGTAGAAGTGAGTGTGAAAGGTCTAGTCCCTCCGTGCTTTTTAATTAAAGTCGGTATGACATATTGCGAATGTGGCGTAAACGAATCGGGTATTGCAGACTTCATAAATTGAAACCCCAAGTAGCCGCCGTGACATTTTGCCTCCGTTACAAATATTAAATGCAGTTCAGAATAAGAGTAACATTTGCTTCCTCCATTAGATATCCTAACAACTCCATGAAGCATACATATACTAAATAAAATTTCAGGTTAGAGGGTCAGGTGGTCATCATCACAGGAGGTGCTAGCGGAATTGGAGCAAGTAGTGTAGAGCTTTTCCATGAAAATGGAGCCAAGGTCGTCATTGCAGATATCCAAGACGACCTAGGACAAGCCCTCGCAAGTAAGCTAGGTGAAAACACCTCCTACATCCACTGCGATGTCTCTAATGAAGACGATGTCATCAATCTAGTGGATACCACCGTAGCCAAATATGGAAAACTCGACGTAATGTTCAACAATGCAGGTGTCCTGGATCGACCCTCAGGAAGCATTCTGGGCGCACAGAAATCAGAATTAGACCGCCTGCTTTCGGTAAATTTAGGAGGTGCTTTCCTAGGAGCCAAGCATGCGACCAGAGTAATGAAACCGCAAGGAAAAGGTTGCATACTCTTCACTGCCAGTGCTTGCACATCAATTGCAGGACTCTCAAGTCATGCTTATGCAGCATCCAAGTCAGGGATATGTGGTCTAGCAAAGAACCTGACACCTGAGCTTGGCCAGTATGGAATAAGAGTGAATTGTATCTCCCCATATGGTCTAGTGTCAGGCATGGCTAGGGTTAGTTGTGAAGCTGAGAGAGAGAAAGTGGAAGCAATGTTGAGTGGGATGGGCACTCTTAGAGGGGAAGTTCTCAGGACAGATGGCATAGCCAAAGCTGCGTTGTTTTTGGCTAGTGATGAAGCATACTATGTGAGTGGAATCAATCTTGTGGTGGATGGAGGGTTCAGTGTAGTTAATCCCACAATGATTGCAAACCGGAACAGAATTGATCAGCTGCGTAAAGTAGACCTTTCCACGGACATAATTGATGGATAATTTTATATGCGTAGCTAATAACATAAA
>JANQBM010000004.1:26961218-26971813 GCA_025594535.1 Erythroxylum domingense
CATTCATCTTCAGTGCATAATGTACTAGAGATGTCCTATTACAACCAAGAACCATATTGGGCACATGACAATCACCAAATACCCGAGTTAAAGATACATCATGGTACCACATAACTCGACTATACAAGGCTAACTGTACATTTGTTTAAACAAAAATAAATAAATAAATAATCGAGTAACACAACGACTGAATTTTAAAAATCCCAAAACTTAATTTCAACACCTGTAGATCAATTTGAAATGCACTTCTATATTCGCATTAAAACTTAACCACAACTTTTGGATTTTTAAGTCCACTCAAGAGCAATCTCAGCAACAATACAAAAGTTTCAAAGATAAGATCATTTACAAGCCACAAGACAGTTAAGCGTTAATTTACACAATCATCAAACATGTATACATACTCATGAGCCACTAAATGACAAAAGAACAAAACATATACTACCTATGTATGGTAATTCCCTAAAAATGTCAAAAGACCCTACGATCCACTTTGAGCTTCAAGTTCACCAAATTAACCTACATGGTTAGAAAGTAAAGCGGGTGAGTACGCTATGTACTAAGTGAGAAGGAAAGACATATATCACAAACAAAACCTAGTACACGCCAAGACAATCAAGATAACCTAAGGACTGGTTTTTCACACATTTAGTATGCACACAACCACTCATGAAATGAAGATACATGATATAGAAACACATAGGCCTAGCCTATGAATCAATACATACCGGTTAGGAACCACATAGACCTAGCCTATTAATCACTTGTCTGGTGAATATAGGTTCCAATTCTAGTACACAAGAGCCAAAAAACAATTACGTGTATAGATCAAATCTCATCGGGAAGCCAAATCTCAGAATAGGTCATAATAGTTATGTATGTTGCCACTAGTTGGCCAAACTAGTGTGCACTCCTACTGATTCTTGGTGTTGGCTTGACTTTCATCTGTGGTGAGTCCAAACTACAGTTGACAAGAGCATCATAACCTTAGGTATTGACCTCATCGATGACTGGACCTCTAGATGTGCAATCACCCGCAAGTCTCGTAGAATGGTATTGGTATGAGGACTTGACTTTTATGTACTGGTGTCAAAGGTATAGGGGTCGCTTAATATGTTGTGCCTAGCACACGAATGGCCAACCATTATCTCACCAATCACAAAAATCCTATACAAATATTAAGTACTGAAATCAAGTAAGGCACCTTGTTATGGCTTTAAGCCAAAAGAGAACACATACACGTAGTATACATGACTTAGTAATATATATGTAAGTTTCAACATAGTTGCATTCCGAGTGCAAAGTTGTTCATTTTAGGTTCAATTCTACTACGCATTACCTAAGTTCAAAATTCACATACAAGTCATCATGCACGTCTTAGGTTATCATAATCCCATTTAAGAGTTATGGTTTTCCCAACTCACCTTAAAAAAATATACTCCCTTGACTTCAACAATCCTCGTTACGATTTCCTTGATCAATAGCTCCCGAGCCTTTATATATACAATATATCATGTGTTACTGTGGGACCCCGAATCTTTTAGTAAGCATAAATTGAATGATTTTGACGATCTTGTTGGATAAATTATATTCTTCTATTGGAGTTGATTAATTAAGTCAAGTTTAGAAGGGTTATTTCATGAATTACATGGAAATTGGAAGAGTAAGTTGAATAATTAAGAATACATAAGGGTAAAGTGGACTTTTAGACTCATTAAGGGCAAAGTGGGAAAGAAATTGTTGTTTTGTCATCTTAGAAGAGTGAAAACGTGTTTGGGAGAGAAAAGAAAAGCATGAACAGAAGAAGAGTGGTTTCGGTGAAAGAGTGAAAAAGAATAGAGTTTTGAGCTAGGTCTCAATTTTTCTAAGGCTTAAAGAGAGAATCTGAGTGTACTCAAGAGGGGAGAAAGAAAGAGGAAGGAAGGAGCTTTCTTTAGAGCTAATAATCTGATTATTTGGTGAGGATTCACAGTAATTCATTGTTATCTATTGGAGTTTTGAGAGGTTCTGGTACAAGAGCTTAAGAAATATATGGATTAGTCAAATCCGAATTTTTGTTAAATATGAGTTGTGTTTCTTTTGTGAAGGAAATCAAGGAGGGGTTCAAGAGAGGCAAAGGGATCAAGAGGAAAGACATCCTTAAATCCGATTCATAAGCAAGCAAGGATTTTTAAGGTGGGTTACAGTTTTATGATGAAGAAATAAGGCATAAATGTGTTTCTTCAATGATTTCGGTTTCTGCATAAAAGTGCATTTGTTTTTTCTGTTTTGGTATGGCACAAAGTTTCATAAGTGTGCTGCATGTTTTTCATACAAAAATGTTTTCTCTAAAAAGCTGCATACTTTAAGAAACCATGTTTTTGATATGAAAAGCAAGTTTTCAAGAACTGCCATTTTGGGCAGTAAATTTTCATGATCATGAAAAAAAATCTGTGTTATGTGGGTTTGTAGTAGTCCCTAAAAAATCGTCACTTGCACGATGACTCAAGAATAGGCTTCTCCTACCTGCCCGCTAGTGGCACGGAGCTCCTCCAAGGACTCCTTAAGTTTACGGCTACACAGAACCATTATATGGAACTGTGTAGTGCGTCATGAATCCAGACTTACCCAAGCCAAATTATGATGTGTTCATGTTTTGTTTGACAAGATGAAAGTATGTATAATTTGAAGCCAAATTCTGATGTGTTCATGTTTTGTTTGACAAGATGAAAGCATGTATGATTTGAAGCCAATTATGATGTGTTCATGTTTTGTTTGTCATAATGAATGCATGCATGATTTGAAACTAAGTATGTTTTATCTATGCAAAAAGGTTTTCTGCTTGTTCTAAGTTATAAACCAGTTTCCCACGAGCTTTAAGCTCACCCCCTCCAACGTCTGTCCAAATTCAGGTGAAGCTCAAGAAAGAGAATAGGTCAGGATACAAGGAAGCACCAAGTCTTCAAGTATTCTTTTGAAATTCTTAGGATTGATTTTTGATAGCTAAGGCTTTAGCCTCCTTTCAAGTTGTATTAGTCTAAGAGTACTGATGTACTAAGACTGGTAAGGTTATTAAAGCTTTGTAAAGAAAATATACATTTTGGAGATGAATGAAATCATGTATGTATTTTTCTGTGCATGATTATGATCATGGCTAAGTTTTTACTTTGCATGTATAGAGCCAAATAAATTTTGAGGAGTGAGGAACGATTAATAATCACGTTTAGGTGATTCTGATATGAGTTTGGAATAAATGAGAGATGTTGAGAAGGATAATGGACTGCATTAAATAACGAAGATGCAAAGGAAAAATACAGAGGTTAAGTATCCTCTGTGCTGACGTTAGAACACAGAGGCAAGGAGAATTTAAGAGGATAAGTATCGTCTGTGATGACATCATAACACAGAGGCAAGGAGGATATAAGAGTATAAGTATCCTCTGTGATGACGTCAGAATATAGAGGCAAGGAGGATATAAGAGTATAAGTATCCTCTGTGATGACGTCACAACACAGAGGAAAGGATGATTAGAGAGTAAAATTATTGTTTGTGATGACGTCAGAACACAGAGGACATGTCATCACATAAACGATAGAACATAGAGGGAAGGATGAATAGAATGAAGAAGTATCGTCTGTGATGACGTCAGAACATAGAGGACACGTTATCACATAGACGATAGAACATAGAGGAAGGGATGAAGAAAGTGTAAAAGTATCGTCTGTGATGACGTCAGAACACAGAGGACACATCATCACATAGACGATGGAACATAAAGGGAAGGATGAATAAATGAAGAAGTAATATGAGTCGAAGCATATCGTCCGTGTTACTGTTCACAGACGAATGAACTTCGTTTATGCTACTATTCACAGACTATCGTCTATGTTACTGTTCACAGACTATCGTCAGTGTTACTGTTCACAGAATTCAGACGATAATTCACAGTCGATATAGGGTCAACCCACAAGATAAAAGTCAACCTCAGAGGATATAACACAGAGGATGGATTATGGGCAAAGGATTATAAGAAGGAGTAAGGAGTTACTTGAGTTGAAGTGTATCTTTTGTATTACTATTCCCCCCGTATCTTCTATCCAATTGTTGACCCTTCAGAAGATAGAATTGACTTTTGGGGTCTTCATGGAAGTTGTAGACCCTGAAATTCTCTTTCCAACAAAATAAAGAATAACCTGAACTGATTCTTGTAGAGAAAGTTATGACATTTGTAAAATATCATCTGTGATATCGAGAATTCATCTATGACACTGTTCACGCTATCGTCTGGGTCACTGTTCACCGCATATCGTCTGTCCCATTTTTGACCCTTTAGAAGACAAAGTTAGTCTTCAAGGTCTTCATGAAAATTGTAGTTCTTGAAGTCCTCTTTCCATCTATCTAAAGAAACCCTAGTTTGGATACTTATAGAAGAAGTTATACTAATAGCCCTGAAGCAATTATATATGTAAATTGTGGACTCACCCACGTTGATAATGGAGGGATTCAGGCTGAAAGGTAGGAATGGACTAGTCGACTGTTCTAAGAGTTGAGCTGAGACTAAAAAGGGGAGTTTTGAGAAGATAATCCGATAATGTTCAAGGTGTTCCCTTTGGGAGAAACTCACGTATTAAGATATTCTGCATGGAAGTTGGGGTCCGAGAATGGGCTCTAACATTGTATGGTATCAGAGCATGCAAGCATGAAAGGGTTAGACTCTAAAAACGGGTTCTGACAGTTACTACTCAAACATGTATCTCATGTATAAACCACCACATAAGTGTATAAAACACATACTTTTGCATTTTCCAAGACATTTAATGCCTTTGATCTAATATTTACAAATTTCAAAGCATAATTACGCACATTTGTATCCAAACACATTAGACCATTACTAGTCATTTGGAGAAAAAATTTAAGTTTACTCTAAGTATACATGAAAGCCTCTTTTCAATGCACACCATTAAAATCCTTAAATCCTAAGCCAAGTTCACTTAGGCATTTTATCAAAAACCTAATGTGCATTACTTTCAAGTTATATTTTCAACACTTGATCATATTAATTCATGCTCCAATCTTGTTATATAACAAGCACTTCCAAACAACAATACATTTCACCACTCCATTAACTCCAATTCCCCTCATTTAATCCATATTCATCATAATTATACCACTCATCACATTAATCTATTTCTTACCCCATAATTTCGGTCAAGCCTTATTTCGTATACATCTTCTTCATTTTTTTCATCAATTCACATTATACATACACAATTAACATCATAAAATTCACTTAAACCATCAATTTCGAAAGATATTCAAAATTTCACAAACTTTCATAAAAGAAAAGGGCATTTCAGTTTTGGCTTAAGGAAAGTTCTCCATGACACATTTCATTCATCTAAACCATGTTTCATGCATATTCAAGTATGGAGAACAACATATCTTTAACACCAAACTCAAAATCATAATGTAGAGAGATATGAGACAAAATTTACCTAAACTTTCCTTCAGTGATATCTTCAAATCCTTTGACAATTTCTCAAATATAATGATATATTTGAGTTCCTTGACCCAAAATTACCTTAGAACACCTTGGTTTGGGTTAAAGAATCAAAAAAATGGTGAAAGGTAGGTTATGGTCGAAACTTCTCCTCCTCCTCTCTTTTCCTTTCTTCTCCTTTCTTTTAATTAAAACAAGGTATTTCTAATGTTTAATAAAGAGGTACATGGCCACACATGAAGAAAGATCTAAATTATTGACTCATCTTTGATGATACATGTTAAAATTGCCTTTTTGCCCTTAGCTTATATGAAATTACCATTATACCCTTTAACTGTTCCTAAATTTGCAGTTAAGCCCAAAATTTGAGAATGACCAAAACTTTTATTTTCATTTTGGTCTCTGGACTTTTGAAAATTATAATTAAGCCCCTTAACTTTATAAAATTACCTTTTGGTCTTCCAAGAATTGAAAAATTACATTAAAAACCCTTAACTTTTAACAATTTGCACATAAGCCCTTATGTACATCAACTTTTCAAATTAAGCTGTCTAAGTGTCCAATAAGTATATAAATCATGTCTTATCACCTATAAGGTATTATAAAACATTTAACTTATCCAATGGACTCAGTTTTACACATTTAGAAGCTTATATGTTAGAAATCTCTAAGATTTTACACACTGATGAACTCTAAGTTTATATAAGGGCATATAATATTATATATCACTGGCATATATATCAGAAGGGTTCAAATACATTTTTGAACTCATATACAAACATGTATATGTAAATATACATTAGTATCTCCAAGTACAGACCAATACAAAGAGGGCTCAAAGAGTCCGATGTTACAAATCCTCCCCCCTCAAAAGAGTTTCGTCCTCGAAATGCCCAAGTCGAGGATACAAATAAATGCAGGTATTGACATCTCATAGCATTCTCAGGTTCCCATTTCATCTCCTTGAAATAATTTTGGAATCATCCAAAATCATTAAGATAACTGAAATTATACGTAGATATATAAAAATGACAAATTTGACATCTAAAATTTTTCCAAAAATATGGTTTTGAGTAAATTCATTTGGACATAAATAAGACATCAAAATAACACATTGTTATCACATAAAAATATTTTAAAGGTTTTGGAACCAAAACAAACGCATACAAAATTATCAAACAAAACAGTTCAATCAATCTCAAAAAACCCGACCAGATCTGTTTACTATTTGAAACATTAATTAAAAGAAATTTAATTAATTTTGGAAAAATTCCAGAGGATTAAACACATTCTAAATATGTTTACATAATTTTTTCAGAATCAAATTCCAAGAAAAACATGTTCAACCTCAATAATTTAGCCAAATAATATCATATTTTCTACAGGAAAACAATTTTCATGCATGTTGTATAAGATTTGAAAATAAATATTTTAATCATATTAAAATCAATTTTAAATCAAGAAATCCATATAAAAGCATCTCATGAGCATATCAATGAAGGAGAATCATGAAAACAAATTTTCATAATTTAATTTCGAATTTTCTAAGAACAGAACCTTAGCTATCACAACTATGCAATCCTGTTGCACATGTAGTATAAACTGGAGAGTCTAATAGGCACAATATGGCTCTGATACCACTGTTGGGTTTTGATCTTGGATGAATTGCATCAAAAATAGAAAACAACAATAGAAACATAAAACAAAACCCAAAAATCCAAGAACTTTCAAATGCCATTAGAACTAACTTTAACAAAACATGAACTTAAGATGTGTACCTTACAATCACCTTCATTCTTCATTGTCTTCACCTCTTCGAGTTGTTGTAAACCACAAGAACCAAAGGAGGACATATTTAATGATATTGACGTGGAGAGAAAAGCTTGAAATCTCTTAAGAAGAATGACTAGAACACTCATAAAGTGCCAGCTTTGTGATGTATTCTTTGAGAGAGTGTTTGTAGAGAGTGAGAGAAGATGATGAACACTTCATTAAAAAGTCTCTTGTTTTCACACAAAACTTGTTCAAAAATTAATTTTTCTTACACCCTTTTTCCTTCCTCTTACCATCAACATCAATGGAGAGTTAGTGGGAATTAATTGGCCGTTAATCCCACTTAATTCAACATGAAACTTCCACCCTTTCTTTAAAGGGTAATTTTGTCATCTTACCTAATAAGCAAGATTCACATTTGTCATATGATTCCCAATCAAATGACCCTAAACTATCATACTTGTGTAGCTTATTCATGCATCTCTTATATCTTGGATCCCCATCGAAAACCATTTTACTCATTCTTCGCATCTTCAATGCGTGTGACCCATTAGGTTTTCGGTTATGTTGGCCATTTGAATTAACACTTTAATTCAAGAAATTCATGAGCGGCATCTAGCAACACATTATAACCCCCAATTGACTGGAAAATTAGTAGTTTGACTATGAACCCTTCCATAGACAATGTTCTTATACAATTCATCCTTTCACCATCTATAGCCCATTTGGTTCAGAGTATGGTTAAAGTGTCAACTCCCACTAGACTGACTATGTCACATCTAGCCCAAGTGATGTTAGTTCTTGTCCCTAAGATTCATTACTCAATTAGATGTGTCACTGAAGACTATCTTTATGACATTTCTACTCTGGCCAAAGATTCCTGAGTAATAACCTTGATAAGAGGTCGTGGATATCATCTCCTTCTATCAGGAATGGTGAATCCTTTATTGGTTACTCAGTTACCTTCTAATACCTAAAGATGTACCCAATCACCACCTTATGAGTAACTTATAAGAGGCAACAAGGAATGGAGTCAAAGTACGAGATTAGTATCCAAGATATCCTTGAGTACCTCAAGTCTGAGGACATTTGCACCATTGCTATAATGAGATTATCATTAACAATAAAATAGATTATCCATATGATTGTCTCATGGTAGGTCGTCCAATGTACTTAGTAATCTTAGCAAGCATTCACATGTTAAGTCTAAACAACTCATACTTACAGTTTATAAGATCCACTGCTTGATCTAAGCAAGGAGTATAATATGTGCTAGTCTGTCCAGATTAATAATATCCTATCTCATTAATCCTATGACTAGGGATAATTTAGATACTGACAAAATTACACATGATAAGAATCTCATTATCATAATCTCATCATGATTTCCTTAGTGCTATATAATGTATCAATGGCTTTATTAATTTGATTTAAGATCACTTTCAATTCATAAAGAACATGAACATCAAATTAATGATAACACCTTTTTATTAGTAAAAACGATTTGTACAGTAAATGCTAAAGGTGATTGCCTTTAGAGCTCTTCTCTAACAATAAAGACAAGAAAATTAAGATGATGAAGCAAGATAGCTTACCACTATTGTGCATGGACCATACAAGGTGTACGTGAATTTAATGACATTATAATTCATGTAGAAAATGAATATCCATGTATAAAGCAGCAGATGAGATGCAATGTTAGCCCAAAACTACATGTAACAGATGATGAAATGAAGCAAGGCAACAACAAAAGGAAAACGATGTGTAGCGTAGGAAGCTAAGCAAGACCAGCACACACCAAAATATAGTCCACACCAAACAAAATCCAGACATACAACAACATCCAAGGAGCATCAAAACGCAACACAAAGGAGGAGTAACCATGCGAAAATGCAGAGCTGGAATGGTGTACAAAAACGTACAACCAAAAATGAAATCACAAAAGCAAGGAGCAAGTAGGAGAAAAATGTAGATGTTTTGCAATGGAGAGAATGCAGTTGTTGACAGTGGCAAAAGAATAAAAAGGGCAAATAGTGAAAAAGGGTTTTTATGTATGAAGCGTGTGTTTTTAATAGGGTAGTGAAGGATAGTAGTAAGGGTTGTCTTCAGACAGAGGGATATTCCATGGGGGTGGAAGCATTTTATTTGGAGCTCTTGGATTTAATAAAGAAAAGGAGGTAAGCTCTCCACCATAGAGGGGTAGCTTTTTAATTCTAGTTTAGAGGTGATTTTGATGCCAACAACCTGGTTAACCATTCCTTTCATATTTTTGTTTTTTTCCTCTCTTATTGATTTGATCGTGTTATCCTAGGCATATAGATTTGGGTTTTATGTATGAATGATCATATTATCGTATAGTTCAGTTGTTTATATGAATCCATAGCTAAAATTTCGATATAATTCATAATTGTTATATTTGAAATTCATTTATACCGACTAATGGTTTGTAATCATTAAGGATAACATAACTTAGGTTAATGACGCATCGTATGTGGTTGTTGTCTCAATTAATCAGTTTTCCTAATTCTTAATGCTACTATCCAATTAAATTTAGAGATAGTATCCTAAGTTATTCGGTAGCTAGGTTTAATTAATGATCATATCTTGGTTAAACACTATTTAAAGAGAAACTTGAGTTAATTATTAACCTATGATCAATAGTTGATAGGTGAGGTTTGAGGCCAAAAATCCATTGAAATATGTTTAATTAAGATCTAGGATGAGATTGAACCAAAGACTGGGTCTTTGCCGAATTACTCACTTTTATCATTGTTTACATGTTTTATTTAAATTGCTTTTTTTAGTTCGTCTATCTTTATTTTATTTTCTTATTTGTAAAACCAAAACCCCCTAAACCTAAATATCAACTATTTTCATTTCAATAAATTTACACAGTCTCTCTGTGGGATTGACCTAGACACACCACTGCTATAATAGTAAGTCTAGTTTATTTTGACGAACGTTAAGACACACTGTCAATAACCCTAACGTGTGAGGTTACTGTCTATATTGATCATTTTCCACTTTGTAATGATGCTGCGAAATTGAATATAGAGATCGTAGCCTAGGTTATTCGGTAGTTAGGTTTAAATAACGATCTTATCTTAATAACACAACCTAAGGGAAAAATGGGATTAGTAGAATGTACTGTTAGTCTCAGATTAATAGTTCAAAGAGAGGTGTAAAGACATGTAACACCCCCTTACCGTAGGGTACGCATCGGGATGCCCGCAAGTCATTCCGGTACATATCCTATGATAAGGGACCGCTACGTGCAATCACTACAGTTACTCCACATGGCATCACAACAATTTAAATAATAACACATTAATGTAAACCACAA
>JANQBM010000004.1:26977839-26989820 GCA_025594535.1 Erythroxylum domingense
TAATAATATTCTTCATCATTATCACTTACTAATATATAACATTGCTTTTTGATAGGACCAAATACAGCAAACTATTGGCGGCGGTCTCAGCAATCCGAAAATGATGATGAGGCTGACACTTACTTGGAAGCAGTTGGTGGTAGGGATCATCGTGGGAGGATATTCAGACTAGGGTCATTTGCGAATACTTGTTATTCGCAATCCTCCACGTCGAGTACAGTAGTATCTATTAGGCAGTCGAACAAAGTGGAGGCGCTTGAGAGCACGATGCAGACATTGTCTACTCAGTTGCAACAGACGTTGGAAGAGGTGCGTCAGTTGCAGAAGTCGATCGTTGCGCAACAACAGATGATGGCAACGCAACAACAGTCGTTAGATTTATAGGCTCAGCTGCGTCGGGAGATCGATGAATTGAAGGGCAAGGGCAGCAGGTCACCGCACCTACCAGACGATCCACCAACTTCTGATCAGTAGTATAGTATTGGTCATTTACTTTGTATTACAGATATTATTATTTACAATGTAACATTTTTATTGTGAATTAAGATATTTTAATTTTTAATCAATAATCAAAATTTTTATTTAATTATTTATATCTAATTAAATATATATTATTAATAAAATTTTTCGACGGTTATAATTTAAATATAATGGAAATATATATTTAAAAATTTTTTCCAACGGAAATATACATAATTTCTGTCGGTAATTGTCTATACACTATACCGACGGACAATATGCTCCGTCGGTAATAGGTCAGCTTATTTACCGATGGACAAAATTTTACCGTCGGTAACTTTACCGATGGTATTAAAAACATTCCGATGCTAATTTTACATACGGGTTAGCAACGTACCATCGTAAAATTAGCGATGCAAAATTTCTGACAGTCGGTAAAATTTCTGTTGAAATCATCGACGGTTATTTTATTCCGTCAGTAAAATTACTAACGGTAAAGAAACTTTCTGTCGATAAGTTTAGCTATGGCCGAATCTCCGACATTTTTGGCTGTCGGTTTATTCTGTCGGTAATGTTAAATACCGATAGAATATTTGTCATTTCTGTCGGTATTTTCCATCCCTAATTCACTATTTTCTTGTAGTGTTTTTTCTAAGAATTTTTTTTAAAAAAAGTGAATGAAAAATTATTAACACTAGCACAAGCTATTACAACATTACAATGGGTTCCTTGTTACAAATGAGTTAAAAGTTACAAGCAACCTAAACTTAGAGATTCAATCTACATTTCATGTCAGGAGTGAGTTTGTTTTATACTTATTTTGTATCATGATCTCTCTAATCCAATTCAGGGTGTTATCAACCAGTTGATGCTTTCTAATGTTAGGTCCTTTGTATAATCTATTATTTCTTTCTTTCCAAATTGAGTAAATAGCATTACAAGAAAAACGTAGTTTTGCGACGGACATTACCGACGGAAAACATTAACTTTCCATCAGTATGTAATATTAGTGATGGACTTTACCGACGGACATAAGCATCGTAGAAACGACCATAGCTAATAAATACTGATGGAAAATAATTTTCTGTTGGTAAATTTACCGATGAAAAAATGTAAACCGTTGGTAAATTTACATACGAAACATTATTTTTTGTCAGTAAATTTACCAATGGTTTACATTTTTCCATCGGTAAATTTACCAACAGTTTACATATTTCTGTCAGTAAGTTGTTAAAAATTTACCGACGGTTATTTCATCTGTGATTATCGATGTTCTACCATTGGTTATTATGTCTGTGATTACTGACGACACACCGTTGGTTATTCTGTCTGTGATTACTAGCAGTATGTGGTTGGTGATTCTGTCTATGATTATCGTCGGGTGTTCTTTTACCATCGGCAATTGTTCTAGCTTTACTGACAGACGTTGTTATGTCATCTGTGATTGTCGACGGTAGTGTTCCTCCATCGATAATTGTTTTAATTTTACCAACAGATCTCAAGTTTTCGTCAGTAAATTAATCAGAAAACGTTTTTTAATAATGTACTATTAATACCGTCAATAAATTTTATTTCATGATGTTATAATTGATGCATAATTTAAATAACTATTAATGTAATATTATACATTTAATTTTTTAAACATAAGTTTGATTGATGATATAAAGTTGAAAATATCTTAATTGATAATAAAATCATTAAATTGTACATAATATATGTTTTCGTAATTCTAATAAAATGACCAAAAGTACATTATTAATTTGGAGACAGCGGATGCTCTGATTGGTGGGATGAGGTGCTACCCTACCCTTCAACTTATCTACCTCATTACGAAGTTGAGCTATGTATTACATCGAATGTTGCAACTGAGTTGTCAATGTTTGCACTGTACTTTAAAGTTCTTGGACTTCATTGGTTGTGGACTGCCTACTCGATGCTGCTGTACTGGATGTGGAGGATTGCAAATAACATGCATTCACAAATGAACCTAAGCTGAATATTCTTCCTCGATGGTCCTTACCACCCACTACATGAAGATAGTTTTCAGTCTCATCAACGTCTTCAGAATGTTGAGACTATCATTGAATGTTTTCTTATATTTGGTCCTATCAAAAGGTAATGTTTATATTAGTAAGTGATAATTATTAATATTAAGTAATGATATGAAACCATAAATTTCACATACATTGAGCTCTTTACAACAGTTGTTGACGAATGTCACAATGTCATGCTTTTTAGTATGAGTGTGCAAAAAGAGCTGACGGGGTGTAGGCTTCATGCCCATAACCCTTTCCTACATAAGAATAAAATATTATAAGTGAATTAGAATTTATAAAAATTTTGGCAGAGTTTCCTCTATTTTTATGAAATCTACCCCCTGTTAAACAAAAAAAAAACTAAAAAACACAGCCATATATGCACTAGACATTAATAATATGATCATTCTCAACAAGAAACACATATTTTCATTCCAAAATTTACACATAAAATTCAATTGAAATACAACAAAGTAAAGAAATGAGAATATAAATGTAAAGTGTAGATACTTACAAGTATCTCTGTATGCTCTTGAAGGGTAATAGATCCTCCTGTATGTATGGGAAGACTCTCTCCCCCCGGTCCTCCATGTCTGTTGGTTGAATTATGCTCTGAAATGGACATTGCCTCAGGTGATGTCCAATACTGCTGCCAACAACTCCATATTTGTTCAAAAATGTAAGGTAGTTGTACACCAGCCCTGTATATCGCAGCAACAAAGTCGCTATAACGTGTACGTGCTCGTTTCTCCCATAGTCTATAAATGATTGCGTCAAATTGAGAATCACAAAAAATTCTTTCTTAAACAAAAGGAAAAACATTCGATTAATACTTATGATGTAATAATATTTACCTAATTAATGTATAAAACTATTAATTAAAAAAGAAAATAATAATTTTTGTTGTACCTCAAACTCCTGATAGTAAAACTCCTTTGTCGGCTGAGAGATATTCTTCCATACATAACCCTCAATATCAATCTTCTCATTGAATTTTGAGGTCATGTTTCTTGACCACGATCCAGATGGAATGAACCTAATATAAAAACAAATAATTTTATATCATTTTGAAAATTAAAACTTAATTATAAACATAAAGTGTTTCATGTATTTTCACTTACATATTATTGACAATTGTAACGTAAGTTCTTCCATCAGGTCCCTCAGCTCTAAGCTGTTGGCCACCTCCTTCATCATCATTGTTTACCCCTGATATCTCTGTCGGTATAGGGTTAGTAAATGACGTAAGGATGGTGGATGGTGTAGCAGCATCTACGAAAGGTGATGCCTCATCTGTAAGTGTAGTAGTTGGAGGGGAAGGAGGTGATTCAGTTCCAGCTGCTACACCATGAGATGCTTCACCTGTACAATAAGTACCTCTGAATCATGATCTGAATCTTAATCGTAATATATCATGTCTTCTCTTTGGTGGAATATTTCAACCTGAAATATTACAAATTGAATTCAAAACGGACATAACACATCTTTTAGCTCGGCTCTCAATTGAACCAAAAGCTAGTTTCATAAAAGTTTACTAGTTCAGGAATTTCAGTTAAAATTCATTAATTAGAGATTCTGTAAAGAAAAGATAGGAAAGTAAAACTATGAACCTAATATATATATATATATATATATATATATATATATATATATATATGCTTCAAACACCTATTATGGTATGAACTTTAACTTAAATCTACTCTCAGATGTAGTAACTGTAGGTTTTCTACTAATCTAACTGAGTTATTGATGAAACCTATAACTTTGAACGAAGATGGATCAAATCAAAACTTAATTAAGTTTCTGATGCTACTCATGTATAACCTTCTCTTGAAGCTTAATTTATCAAGTTTAAACTTCAGTCCTTCGAAGTTATGAGAAGTAATCCCAGTGCACCAATGAATATATACTACAAACATCATACCATTTAGGAACGAAATTAAAAGAGTTAAAATAGATGCCATGTTTAGTCAAGATGGAAATAGATAAAAAAAAGAGGGCAAGCAATAAAATTTGGGAGGCTGCAAAAGTGTAATATGTCACAAGAGAATCAGGGATGATGTATATTGAAAATTAAATAATTGATTAGTTGAATATAATGTTCAATTACAAACATAAATTCATTGCTACCATTATTTAATTATAAATAAAAATCATCTTCTTTTTTTGAAGAATTTGAATCAAACTCAGGCTCTTCTTCAAATCTCTGACCCTCCTCATCCTCTCCAAATAAAATTTCAATATATGCATTACATGGATCGTTCAAAGGTTCATTATCCTCATATAGGACAGATACATTTATTTCATAAGCATCTTCTTGAAACGCTTCACTTTCAATTCTTTGTTCTCCTTTTCTAAGTGATTCAAAAACACCTCTGGGTTTAACTTTGCAAACTGTCAACCAATCTGACTTATCTTGTCTTAAACTAGGAAAAGAGGCATAATACACTTGAATTGCTTGCATTGCCAACACGAAAGGTTTAAAACGTCTAAATCTTCTTCTCTTTTTGATTTCAACTAGATTGTATCGACTATGCACTTTTGTACCAACATTTGGAGTTGGATCAAACAACTCACACTTAAATATCACACTTTACTTTATTAGCAATATAGGGTACTCAATTTTAGGTATCTCAATAATTTTGCTATAGTAATCCATCAATTTGCCCTGTATGCAAACTCCATTATTTATTATTGCCATGCTATGACCATGATATTTGTATCCATTAACGAAATACACAAGATATGATTTAATAGTTTGCATAGTTCCCTTCGCAAGATCATAGATGAACTTGTTGTCTATTGGATTTTCTAATGCCTATAGAAAAGAAAATACCATATTAAACAATATATTGTGGTTTGAACACTTAAATCTTATAATTCAATCATTTTAATATTTGTAAGTGAAAACTTACATATTGCTCGAACCATCGAGAAAAGTGTCTTCTAACTTCTTTACTGATATCATCCTATGTTTTGTTAGGCATAAGCTCGAGTAACAATTCCTTGTATAATCTAAAAAAATTATTATATATTTTAGTTATAAATAACATTAAAATTCAAAACCCAAATAATCAATTTCAACTTAATGCACGAAAGGTTGGACCTCTTGACAATTCAATAAAATATAACCATAGGTAGCCTCAATCTTTTCCTCTGTTAACATTCTTCTCATTGAACGTCTATATGTTCGTCCAGCATATGTGAAAATGGATAAGTTATCATCAACATCACTAGTTCGTCCCCTATAGTCATTACAAGGAACTTTTCTTTCTCTTGTGTAAGCATACGACTCAAAATAAGCTTTACATATCAAACCTTCAACTCTAACCTTATTTTTCATATTTTAACCTATATGAGCGAATAGGATATGAATTTATTTATTAAAACATGATATGACTTCAATTACAATCATTCTTGTTGAATTATGTACCTCTCAAATGGATAAGTCCAACGATATTGAGCTGGACTAGTTAGTTTAGCCTCGTGTGCTAAATGGATAGGTAAATGCTCCATACAATCAAAGAAGCTTGGAGGAAATATCCCTTCTAACTTGCATAAAATTACTGGAAGTTCCCTTTCTAGTTTTTCCATTTCAGCCAACTTAATTTCAAATGATGTTAAGCTTTTGAAAAATGAACTTAATTCTGTTATTACTTCCTAAACCTTATTCGGTAGAAGTCCCAAAATGCAATGAATTAGCCTTTATATAAACAGTTGACAATCATAACTTTTCATCCCAAATAATTTATACTTCCTCATGTCCACACTTCTTGCCAAGTTTGAAACATAACCATTGGGAAAATTTGGACTTTTCAACCATTCACACAATATTTCCTTCTGCTTTCTGTCCAAAGTGTACTATGCTTTTAGATATTTATTAGTGCAAAGATCTTTATGTAACTCATTCCTTCTACAAAAAAGTTTCAAATCAGCTCGTGATTTTGCATTGTCTTTTATCCTCCCTTCAATGTCCAGAATGGTATTGGACAAATTGTCAAAAATATTTTTTTTCAATATGCACATCTAAATTATGATGTATCAAATTAGTTTCCTAATATGGAAAATCCCAAAAGATGCTTCTTTTTCTCCATCCAAATTTTCTACTAATGCTTGTATTAATTTCATCAGTTTCAAATTCTATAACTTTTAGCAAGCCTAATTCCTCAATCTCCTGCAATATCTCTTTAGCAGCTTTGTGAGGGGGAGGAGGTGTTTTATAATCTTATTCTTAATAAACTTTGGTTTATTGTGCCTAAATAGATGATCTGAAGGAAGAAATTTTCTGTGGTTTTCAAACCAACATATTTTGCCTCTGTTTGGAAGATAAAATGCATCAAAATTATTATCACAATAAAGACAAGCCAATTTACCTGCTATGCTCCATCCAGACAACATGGCATATGTCAAAAAATCACTAATTGTCTACATCAAAGCTACTTTCAACACAAAATTTTGTTTCAGAAATACTCAACACCATATTCCCAAAGATGTTGCAATTCAGATATCAACAGTTATAAGAATACATCAATTTTATGCTTTAGATTTGTGGGCCCTGGCACAATCACTTTCAAAAACATGTATGCCGCTTTCATACACATCCATAGAGGCAAATTCTAAGGAGTAATTATGACTGGCCATGATGAATATTACTGACCCGATTGATCAAAAGGTTGGAGTCCATCTGTCAACAATCCCAACCTAACATTTCGACATTCAGGTAACTCATAATGGGTGTCATTAAAATGTTTCCATGCCAATGCATCTGATGGATGACTCATTATTCCATCTTCCTGTTGGTGTTCATTATGCCATCTCACGTAAGACGCAAGACGCAATAACATCAGATGCATATAGTCTTTGAAGTCTCAGAGTTTGCGGGACATAATACATCTGCTTCTAGGGTACTAACTTTCCTTTTATAAAACGCTTTCTAAGCTTGAACCTAGATTGACCATAAAATTTGCACTCTTATAATTCCACATCATGACCCCAATACAACATACATCCGAATTTGTAGCAATCAATCTTTTCAATAGGCAAACCAAAACCCCTAATAAGTTCTTCATATTGTAAAAAATTTTAACCATTATATGATCAGGAGGTAATGATTCATTATACCATCCAAGAATTTTATCAAAACTACGATCAACAATATGCCCTTTAGACTGTATGTTCAAGATACGAGCAATTGAAGACAATTGAATCATTGTCTCACAATTTGGCCATAGTTATTGGTCAATTTAGTGTAGTAAGTCAAAAAACTGTTTGGATTGTGGGTTGGGTTCTTCTTTAAGATTTTCTATATTTTCTTGAAAGGTATAGCTGACTGCATCATAAGCCATTTGCATGTAAGAATTTTCATTTGCATCCATATTATTTGTTCTAAATCCAATCCCCCCTTCAAACTCATTTAGGCTCACTAAAGATTATGCTTCATTACTCCTTGAGTTGCTACAAATCAACAGTTGCCCATATCGTGTCCACTCAAAATAATTTGGGACAAATCCTCTTCTCAACAAATGCCCATTCACTTCATTAATAGGAAGGAAACGAATGTGTTTGCACTTTTTACATAGACATCTGATGTTTGGCCCATCCATATATGCAGGATGAGAACATGCATAACAAATAAAAACTTCAACTCCCTCAACAAACTCAGGATTAATGAAACCATCACGTGATAATCATCTATACATCCAAGATCTATCAGCATTACTCATTTATGCAAAACTGTTAATTTAAAACAGTGATTCCACAGTTAGTTTCCTTCATGTTCCCCAAAATTTGTAGAACATCTTAACTTGACACATTCCCTAAGTGCTAACCAATTACAATTGATTTTAAAACTATGGTAGGTGGCATTGTTTACACCTGTGAATCAAGAAAACAAGTTCACGCTGTGACTCCTAGGCAGGTGGATTTTTCACCGATAATTTCACGCTGTGACTCCTAGGCAGGTGGATTTTTCACCGATAAGCCTCACGGGAGCTGCATCATGGGTTTCCAGCCTATATATCATCTAGGGGTTTATTATGGAACAATTTTAATTGTCTATGAAACGTACTAATTCCTTCTGTTAATACTATGTTTGCATTAATCACATCGAAGTTGAAGTATTAATCGATCGAATTAATCACCAACAATTATTCGATCGAATTAATCACCTACAATTGATTTCAAACTCATTCCACTTAAGGTAAATACTTAGACGATCAAAGAAGAACATAAAAACTCATTAATGATTATAAGAATATTCTAAACAACATAAATTCAAGACCCCTTTGTATTCACACAAAATCCAAAGGTATCATATATGTATTATTAAAGCAATACATATGGTAAATATTAGTTGGACGACTAACCTGAATTGATAGACAACTTCAAACTACAACGAAGACTGATGAGCGATGCTCTTGAACACAATATAGGGCGTTCAAAAAAGAAAAAGAAATATTTAATATAATACACTTGACTCTTTTATATATTTCAAATTCAGTAGAATCAAGATTGTGTTTATGTTCTTATATGTATATGTTCTTAATTAACATATTGTAATTAATTTTAATTAACTATATTGTAGCTAATTAATAATAATATTTTAATTAATTAATTAATTAATTATAATATTTTAATTAATTATATTATTAATTATATTTTAATTAATTAATTAATTAATTATAATATTTTAATTAATTATATTTTAATTAATTAATTAATTATAATATTTTAATTAATGAATAAATTATATTTTAATTAATTATATTATAGTTAATTAATTATTAATAATATTTTAATTATTTACATTGTAATTAATTAATTAATTACAATATTTTAATTAATGAATGAATTATATTTTAATTAATTATATTGTAGTTAATTAATTATTAATAATATTTAAATTATTTATATTGTAATTAATTAAAGGAAAAACTTTATCCAATAGGCTTACTTCAGCAAGAGCTAGTAGCATTGAAGAAGAAGACAGTTAGTACCATTGAGTCTTTGGAAAGTAATGATGAGTTAAGTTTTGTATAATACATTACAATAAAGAGTTATAATGCCCAAATTTTCATTCAAATATCTTCTGAGCAACTATAACCTAACCTCTCATAAGATTTGCTATTAGATGATTTTAAAAGATAGGACATTACATGAATTTTAATATTACCATTTATTGAACAAAAGATATAAGCTTACAGGTTATTACTAAGACAACAACTATTATCACAGGATAGGTGTAATGTATTTTTTTATTCAAAAAATGCACATTATTGACCCCTTTCCATACTTATTATCCAAAAAAAATAAAAAATATCCTCACATGAGCATAATATCAAACATGTAATGATATTACTCCATTAAGCCTCCAAAATCCATCCTTTTCTATTGTATCAATTCAAAGTCATCTCTATATTGTTCATTAAAAAATCCCTCTCATTACCCATTAACCAAAAATAGAAAACATTCTCACAAAGGCATAACATCAAACATGTAACAATATTACTTCAATAACCTTTAAGGATTCAACCTCTGTTTCCTGTATCAATTCAAATCCATCTCTATCTTCTTTCCCAGTATCTTCTTTATAATAAAACAAAATTGTATTTGATGTTTTTTGTCTTTTTCCAACCCTCTCTAGCTCTTTTAAGACTTTGATGACCAACGTAGCACATTCCACATTATTAACCTTCATCATTTTTCATTTAAGCAATTATCATTAAGCAACAAAAACAAAAACCCATCTTAAAAATGAAGCAATAATAGTAAAGGGCAAAACAGAGATGGACATTGTGTACCTTCGATAGCAACAGAGATGAGGATGCTGGGATGTTGGATCGCCTATGGCACAGATATTCACAATATGTAGCGGAATGGACCATACTACACAACAAAAGTATAACAGAAACTACACTACATGTACGAATTTACTTCTTGATGCAGATTGGTATTTGTTTTTTTTCAGATTTGTAGACGTTGCATTGCACGAACGTCCTTTACCGATATCCACATGAGGATGAACAATATGGGAAGCCGTTAATTTGTGATAGCACATTCTAAAACACTTTTTGAATGCCGCACAATTTTTCTCTCGGAAGAAGAACGAAGAGCTGGTGGCTAGGGTTTTCGTCTCTTCTCTAATGAGACATATGTTCTCCATTTATAGAGAAACCCTAATCCCTATTCCTATTAGGAACAAGAATATCATAATCCTAAACCTATTAGGATTATGGAAGCCCAATAAGTTTTGGCCCATATTATATCTTATATAATAAAAGCCCGACAACTTAATTCAATATAGCCCAATAAATATATACACATATATTTATTCAATGCCTAATAAATTAGGCCCAAGAGAATAAGCCCAAATCACATCACTAGATGTGTGTAGGCTCATTTGATGTTGGCAAAGGGCTTGATCACACTTCAAGGCCCATAAGTCATAAATGGCCTCTAGTAAGACATTATGACTACCTAAATCAAATGAGGATCGGTAATCCGATTTAACCTGTAACTATGGTTATAAACTCAGTTCCTTTGTAACAAGATATCAAGATTAATCACAAGGCATGGTACATGTCAACCTTTAATTAAGCATAGTTTCTTGATTCCCAAGTTGACTAACTATAACAAATGACATTGATGACTCCTTATCAATTCATTTGAGCACAGCCATGCATTTCTTCAGTCATACTTGTAAAGAGGCCCTCCGCATGATTCATTTAATGTCCAACATAAGACTACTTGTTATCCTGTTAAAGATAACTAAGTCTAATGTCAAAGCACTGAATTCCTCATGTAGGGAACCATGATGACTTCAAGTCAAAGGACTAAAGTCAAACCAAATTGAAAATCATTAATGACATGAAACCATGTAGTATTCTCTTTGTAGGTCGGTCCAATATATGTTCTCTAGCATATATCTATGTTTCAGATTTGATAACTCATATCCATGATCAGTAAAACGTGATCATCAATCAAAACATATACTAACCTTAATTCATTATCGTTCCACCAATAACGATCGACAGGGACAATTTAAAACAGTATTATAATGCTTATGGTTTTACTATCAAGTCATGACATAAGCCTAATACTATTCATGAAAAGTAAATCACATTACATAAACAATATACATGCATATTTGAAAGAATATCTCATACTATATTATTAATAAGTCAGAATGTTTGTACAAAAGTCATATATGACTATTAGCCTAGGGCATACTACTAACAATCTACCACTTGCACTAGGCCTAATCGGTCAAATATCTAATACCCATGAACCTCGTATGACTCTCATGCTTAGACTGTGGAAGAGGCTTAGTAAGTGGATTGGCAATGTTGTCATTTGTACCCACTTTGCATATCTTCACGTCTACTCTCCCAATGATCTCTCTAATCAGATAGAAACGTTTGAGTATGTGTTTGGATCTATGATGTGAGTTTGGTTCCTTAGCCTATGCTATAGCCCCATTATTATCAC
>JANQBM010000004.1:27005882-27021889 GCA_025594535.1 Erythroxylum domingense
TTGTGGTTGTATAAATATAAATTAATTTAGTTAATAACTAAATTATTGTGGTATATTCTTTGTAAAATTTTGGTGTAGAATGGTTGGAGTAACACCAAATTTGGTGTAAAAAGATTTTGGAAATATTCTATTTTATACCAAATTTGGTGTAATGGTTGGAGATGGCCTTATATTTGATGTTTATGTTAAATTCTAGATATGCATGTAGGTCATTTGAAAACAACCTCTTTGCTAGTTAGGAGTAAGCTTATGTACTACTGCACCTCCTCGAACCCCATGTATTAGCGAGATTTTTATTAGGTGTTGTTGTTGTTATTGTTATTCTTGTTTTTTAAATTCCATATATGGAATATAATTGTAAATATTTTTGTTTCAGGTTTTAATTCTAGTTAGTTCTTCGACATGAACTATTGTTGTAAATTGTCATAGTTAGAAAGTCATAAATATTTATTATTCTTTTTATTTGATGTTTTGATGTAATTATTGCTTATTATGTGATGGAGTTTTAACATTTTAAGCACTTTGTATTGTCATTAATTTTATATTTGTATGATGATTAAATAATTTTTTTATAGTTATTGTGACTATTATTTGTACGTAAAATATGTGAAAAGTAATATTAATACAAATAAATAGATTATTGTTATTTTAAATTTATATTATTAAGATTTTTAAAGATAAGGTTGATGTAAATTATATAACATACAATACAATAGATTGATGGACTATTTTTCAATTTTAAAAAATTAGGGACAACTTTATATATTTAAAATTTTACCCAAAATGGTACCGGGTATTGATCGATACCAATACAGTACTATACTATAACCAAATCTAGTATCAGTACTAGTACAGTATTCGTAGCATAGACTAACACCCTAAATTTCTTTAGATTCATGCATGTAAACAAACTACTGAAATTTAGACTCATACAACTTGTTTAGAACTTGTTATTATTGTATAGTATATGTAAGTAAGAAAAATATTAGAAAGATGTAGATAAGATAGATAATTCAAATATCAATTTTTTTAGTTTGTCTCAAAAAGAAATCTACATATAGTACCGAGTGCTTACGAAAGAGTAAACTCTGTTGTTTTTCTGCATAAACAAACATATGTTATTGGAAGGATTCATACTTGTGACCAAGTTAGCAAGCAACAACTTAGGGAGTATTGAAAATATGCATATAAATTAACCAGTATTATCTTCGAAATCTAATCAAGAAGTAAAAAATTAACTTTAGGAAAAGGATTATGGTGAGTTCTATGATCAAAGAATGAGTATGATGTTTTTTAATGATTAACGTGGTCTATATTTTTTAGTTTTGTAGCGTAATTCAAAGTGTTTAATCACCAATAGGAAATCCAGTGGGAAATTGAGAGACTAATGAAACTATCAAGTCCTGGAGACTATAGCAGTGAGCTGGATTTTCCTACTGTTAAGTCCTCAGAAGAACCCTGCCACTTTAGGTATCTCATAGGGAGAAGGCCCGATTGGTACCAAGTAGCCTTCGTCCATGAAAACAAGAGTGCGCCACTCTCACATAAGTTTTATCTAATTTATATGTTTCTAGCTACATGATGGATCTTATGGACCATATTGCATGTTATCAAAAAATAATGAATTTGTAAAGAGCTTTAGATATGATAAAATGCAAAATTTTCTCATTTATTTTGACTATAGTGACTAGATATTAGGATCAGACTATCCTAAAAAGATCTATATTAGCCTTTGGATAACTTAAATCTAAGTTTAAAGCTCAGTTTGCTAATAATAAAAAGAGAATGAAAAGACTCCTCTACTCTTTTCAATATGGTAGAGGGATTAGGAGAAAGTCTTTAAAGAATATGCCTAAAGATTGAAGTCTACCCATGTGTCAAACTTGAATTCTATGTTAGCAATCATTGCATTAAAAAATGTGTATATCACTGTAATCTAGTTTGAATATTTTTTTATGGATAAGGCTTGTACTTTGACGGAAATGCAAGAGCGAGTGTAAATATATATTTCCTTGGAATAAGCAAAGAATTCCTTGAAGAGTATCAAACAATTATATTTTGTGATTATGATACAGAGGAGGAAGAGAGAATATGTTATAAATATTCAACATAAGAGGATTAAGGGGAAGGAGTGGACATAAGGAAGTAAGAAGGCAAACATACTTAAGAATACACCCTTGCCACAATTGAGCATGTAAATGAACCATATCTTTAATTATGTCAAAAGTAATAATATTGTAAATCCACCCAATTTATTAGAGAATAGGCATGCCTTCAAACAGTCAAATAAGTTTTCTTAGTTTCAGCAAGATTATATGTTTGAGACTAATAAGTGTTGAAACTTATAAAATGCCATTAATTATTTGCTTAAGAAAGGGAAAATTGGGTAATTCATTGTTGAAAGTACTAACTCTAGAGACAAACGATGGCAACAAAGCCTACGTTCATCCCTATTAAGTACGTAGTCAATGAGCTTAACATAAGTTGATCAGACTTCAATACAAGTTTGAGAATTTTGAAAAAAATGATATTCTTTCTTCTCATCTCTATCTCTAGTGCCTTTCTAGCTTGCCTACTACTGCTTGCTCCAGTTTACCACCTTTACCTGCATCACTTATTATGTGAATGTCCCCCTTAGTTAAAGATTATCATTTTCATTACTACTTGCTCCTTGTTCTTCACTATAGTTATCGTTGCTATTTATTGCCTAATTTTTCGCATGATTACTTAATTTGTTTTGTTGTTTCATTCTAGGTTACTGTGTTTAATTCTAGTTATTACAGGTTTTGTTACCTAACTCTTAATCTCTTTAATCTTGATTATTGATTCACATGCACTTTCCTTAAAGGCTTTGAACAAATAGTAATTGATTTGGAAATGAAAAGAGGTTAGAGGGGTTGATGACGAGTTACTGACTCATGAGTGTGGAAAGTTTAGGTTGAGTCAACTTGGTAGGGATTGATGAGTTTGCGCTTTGAGCAAGCTTTATTCTATCTAAAATCTAATCAAACTCAGGTTTAGGCAATATGAATCAAGACTGATCAAGCTTTAGGTCAAGCTTGGATCTTTTATAAAAGGTTTTGGATTAAGTTTGAACAATTCCAAACCCATGGTGTAGGAAATATTACTCTCCTAATGAAGCTAAAGATGCAGCCCAAATAAACTTCCATTTTGTGGAGTTATATATAGTCGACATAACTTTTACTTATAACGTCATTTTGGGAAGACCATTTTTATGCTCCCTCAAAGTTATTTTATTTCCCTATTAGTAGTAATTTCTTCAACTGACAATAGGATAGCTAAGATATATAAAGATATAAAGCTGACAAGATAATGTCATCTTATATCCTAAAATTTGATGGAAGTGATACATTCCATGAGATCGATTTTTGAGAAATGAGAAATGAGAAATGAGAAAAGGTTGTGAGAGAGATTATATAGTTGACTATGGCATATTTTCTAGTGGAAAAGACAGAGGGACATTAAAAAGGTGCTTATGGAGACGCTGTTGAAGGAGTCTTTTTCCTGACAACATAAAGAGATAGGAGAATCATTCTTTAGGTAACATTCTATAAATTAAACATCAATCTACGCTTTAGATATTTTAGGCAAAAGAAATGGACCTTCTCCTAAGAAAGGCAACATACTGTAAAGGAAGAGGTAGACAAGTTATTTTAGACCATCTATATTAAGGAGGTCTAAAACCTTCAGTGACTTACAGATGAGGAGATGGTAAAGAAGAAAAGAGATAAATTACATATGTTTGTGAAATTCAATGGCCTTAATAACACATATCCAAAGACTAGTTATCCCTTACCTAAGATTGTCTACTTGGTGGATGCAGTAGCAGATCATGAATGGTTAAACTTTAGAAAGTATATTTTAGATATAACTAAAATACATATGAAGCATATGTGCAGAATATATCATTTGTAACACAAAATGACACCTACTTCTACCAGGTAATGTCATTTGGGCTAAAAAATATAAGGTTAACTTACTAAAGGTTAGTAAATAAGGTGTTTAATCCACTATTGGATAAGACCACAAAATGTACATACATATCATGATAATGAAAACCAAAGATAAAGTAAACCATATTAAATATATGAGAGATTGTTTTGAAATTGTTCAAATTTTTAGGATTAAGTTAAACCCTCATAAGTACATCTTTGGGATGTCAATAGGAAAGTTTATCAAGTTTATAACAACTTAATTGTGCATAGAGATTAACCTTGAAAAAATAAAGGTGACTTAGGCAACAAAACATTCATACTTGGTTAACAACATTGCAAAGACTAATGGGAATGATAATAAGTCCATCCAATTCCTATCTAGATAAGTTGATCATTACATGCCCTTCTTTCTTACATTTAGATAAGTACATAACTTTAGTTAGAGTTTAATGTCAACAAGCCTTTAAGCAATAAAAGGCTTACTTGCTGCAATCTTTGTTTTTATCTAGCCCTTATTTAAGAGAACATTTATTCCTTTACTTAGTCATCTTGGATTGGACATTTCAGCTTTAATAAGAGAAGAGCATAACCAATAAAACTAGTGAACTATATTAGAAAGATCCTCTACATAGTAAAAGAAAGGCATATAAAGTTGGAAAAGACAACTATGACTCTTGTTGTTTTTGTAAGAAAGCTTATATCATGCTTTCAAATTCATGTGGCTAAGGTGTTCATATACATGCCTCTATGATCAACCTTATGAACCAGGCCCTTGTGGTGACTTATTACATGGTTTTTATAACTAATGCATATGACATTTGATATGTGCCTAAAATGGCTCTAAAGTCACAGGTGATCATAGATTTTCCTTCGAGTGTATAGGCAGACCAATAGAGCAATTTGAGGACTACGATCCTCAAGAACGTAGGTTATATACATTAATAGGTCTTGCAGTACTAAAGGTAATAATGAAGGAGTTATAATCAAGGTGCCTTTCAACTTATAAATCAAATATGCATATAAGCATAATTTTAGGGATTTAAACAGTGACTCAAAGAATAAAGAGTTGTTATGTGAAATGAGATTTGATTCTTACTTACAGTTGAAAGTTGTATAGATATGTTCAAACTCCCAAATTATGGTGAAATAACTATTGTGTACTTTCAAAATGAAGAGAAGTCTATATGGAGGTATAAAGCAACGCACTATAAGAAAAGTAGGAATTAGCGACGGAAAATTACTGACAGAAATGAAACCATTGCAAAATACCTGACAGAAAATCAATTTTCGTCAGTAACATTAACGGGAAAATTTTAGTTTAGAGGTGGTAGTAATATCTATCGATAAATATGGAGGGAAATCATCTCAAAAAAATTTCTGACAGACTTGTAGCAACGGTATAAAATTTTCATCGGTAAAGAAGGCGGGAATTGTTGGCGGGATAAAAATGTTTTGAATTTATTGACGGAAATTGTCCGTCGGTAAATTTTCAAAGTAAACGTCGTCATCTGCTTCAACTTCAGCATTTTGAAGTAAACTAAAATGATGTCGTTTGGTTTAATACCAAAAGACATTGTTTTCTTTTTCATTTAACTCACCCGAAAGCTGCTCCTCCCCTCAACCTATGTCTTTTTCTTTGTCTGCTTCATCTCTCCTCTCGTGCTATTTTCTTCTCTCTAGTCTCATGGAATCCTCTTTTGCTCATCGGCATTTGTCTTCTCCAGCCACTATCATTGTGTCCTTCGGTGGAGGTATTTTTGTGGCCAATGTCATCTATTTTTCGTATATTGGATGAAAGTTAATTTGGTATTTGATTACTTTCATTTATTTATGTATTCTGTGATTGCAAAACAATTTTAAGTTATAAATATTAGTAATAGAAGGGACAAGATGTGATTTTGATTTTGATGCTGGGATGAATTTCTGATGCATGAAAGGTGTTTGATGAAATGTCTGTTCTTTGAAAAAATGATTTTAGTTCTTTATTTTTAGTTCTTTTTAAGTATGAATTTCATAATTTTTCCTTTTATGATGATCTATAGATGGTCTGATTACAAGGCTATTAGTTTATTTATCTAATTTACTTGTTTTTTCAAAATTTTTAAATACCATTGGTCGAGATTTCATTTATTTTAGAGTTACTCCATATTACTTCTGTCATGAAATACCAAAAGTACCATTTTCAAGCACTTGAAATGTTTAATTCTATTAAAGATGAAGATGGTTTTGCACACACATTTATTACTTATAAATGCATGGTTGACAAGCTTGGATTCATGGGCAGTTAGAGACATAAAGTCTACACTTATAAAAATGAGGATGACTATTGATAGAACTTTAATGGAGACGTTAAATATTGAAGCAATGACAAGTTATGGAAAGAAAGAAAAGGTTCAAGAAGTTACTAATGTGTTTGAAAGAATGGACTTCTACAATTGTGAATCATTTGTATGATCTTGTAATGTCATTATGAATATATTGGTTGGGTATAACTACTTCAATCAAGCCCATAAACTTTATTTGAGATAAAGGTGCTACTCATAGTATCTACACTTGCCTTGAGGCTCCTTAATAATATGCTTTGTTAGGGGTGTGAGTATAATGCAATTGCATATTATACAGTAATTAGTGGGTCCTCTAAAGATAATCGTCAAAATTAGGAACTCTTACTGGTCCAAGAACTAGAATAATTTATTAATCAATAGTGAAACTAAATATAATGGAGCCTTAGGGGAACCTAAACTACATCTAGCTAATTCATAGTTTGGTATACTCTTGGTTATTTCTTAATATTTAGATTGTTACTTTATTTTAATTATCCAATCATCTATAAATGTTGATATATCTTGCTAAGTTTATAAATAGTGGGTCATTAATCAAAAATCTTCATAGGATTCATCTGTACTTGCTTGTTAGCTACAACTACATTATACACTTCTAGTAAAACAATTAAAACAAAAAATTAAGTAATGTAGAACGCATCATTGACTTTTTGACTTATAATGAGTGTTCCATTTTAGAAAACCTATCTAGTAATACAAATATTGCATCCTTACCATTTCTAAAACTAGATAAACCTAAAGAAGAATCCATTAATAAATCTTCCTATCTATGAGGTTACACTTGAGATTTAGCCTGTTTATAAGTAACACATCTTTCATATATTCTCTTTATATTTGAAGATTCTTTTTGAGTTTAAAGTTTCCTATGCAATGATAAATTTAAGATTTATTTTTCATGTGTTAAATTAGCATAATTTATTATTCTAGACTTATTATTTGTATTAAAATCACTACTTACATTCCATTTAAAATTAACCTAATTATTTTCATTTCTTTTTAGTTCTTTATTACATCACTAAATTGTAGGATCATAGGAATTTTATACTCACATTTATTCAATTAAAGGAAAGGAAATGGTATATTTTATTGGTTTTCATCGTTCTCTTTCCAACTTATAGAGAAGGGGTTTCTTTTGCTCAAATATTTTCATTAATTCACTCGTTTTAGATTGTTGGCTTCGCTTTGAATTTCAAATAACCATTGTGGAATGTGGATAGCTCTAGCTATTTAATTTCTTGTTTCGGACTTGGAGACAAGACAGTTCTTTACATAATAAACCCCTAAGACGGTATATAGGCTGGAAACCCGTGATACCGCTCCTATGAGGCTTATCTATGGTTATATATGGAAGAATATCTCTCAAGTGACAAAGGAATTTTACTATCAGGAGTTTGAGGTACAAAAAATATATTTTTTGTATTTTTAATTGATTTTTATACATTAATTAGATAAATATTACATTATAAGTACCTACCGTATGTTTTTCCTTCTATTTCAAAAAGAATTTTTTAGAATTCTGAATTTGACGCGGTCATTTATAAAGTATGAGAGAGATGAGCACGTACACGTTATTTAAACTTTGTTGGAGCGATACACAAGATTAGTGTACGACCACTTTATATTTCTGAACAAATATGGAGTCATTGGCAGCAGTATTGGACATCACCCGAGGCAATGTCCATTTCAGAGTATAATTTTATCAACAGACGTGGATGACTGGGGGAAAGCGTCTTCTAATACATACTAGAGGATCTATTACCCACCACTAATATGCAGAGAGACTTGTAAGTATCTACACTTAACATTTATATTATGTTTTTTACTTTTTTGTATTTCAATTTAATTTGATGTGAATTTTGGAATGAAAATATCTGTATTATAAGGAATGATAATATTATAAATGCATGGTTCCATATATAGTTGTGTTGTTGATTTACTTTCTTTACTCAACAGGCGGTAAATATCATAAAAATAGTGGAAAATTTGCCAAAATTTTTATAAATTATAGTTCAGTTATAACATTATACTCTGATGCAGGAAAAGTTTATAGGCCGAAGCCTGCATCTTGTCAGCTCTTTTTCCACACTCACACTAAGAAGCATAATGGTATGACCTTCGTCAACACCCGATGTAGAGAACTAAATGTATGGAAAATTTATGCTTTAATATTAATGTTTAATAATTATCACTTACTAACATAAACATTACCTTTTGATAGGACTAAATATAAGGAAGTGTTCAATGACAGTCTTAGCAATCTGAAGATGTTAATGAGAGTCAAACCTATCTTCATGCAATGGGTCGTAGGGACTGTCGTGGTAGGATATTCGGCTTAGGTCCATTTGCGAACACATTTTATTTGCAATCCTCCACATCTAGTACATCAGCATCTAATAGGTGGTCCGCACCCAATGAAGTCCATGAGTCGGAGCATAATACTGACATTGGCAACTTAGTTGCAACAGTCAATGGAGTACATAGCTCAGCTCCGTAATGAGGTGGATGACTTGAAAGGGAGGGGCAGCACCTAATCGTAGCAATTAGAGCATCCACAGTCACCAAATAAATAGCGTACTTGTAGTCATTTTTTATGAATTAAATACTTATTATGTACAAAATATTTTTTTATTATCAATTAAAATAATTTTTACTTTATATCATCAATCAACTTTCTGTTTTAACAAATTAAATGTAGAAACAAATCAAAATATTATCAACAGATAACTAATAACTGTATAAATTATGCATCAACCATAAGATCATCAAATTAAATTAAATGGATGGAAAATTTTAAAAAATAGTTTTAGTAAATTTACTGATGGAAGAACAAAGTCATCGGTAAAATCTATTCGATTTACCGACGGATAAATAAGAATAGTCGGTAATGTTTTCATTAACTTACCGATGAAATAACCAATTCTGTTGTTAAGGTTACCGATTGAAAAATCTTGTCCATCTGTAACTTTATCGGTTGAAGTAATATTTCCATCGTTAAACTTACTGACAGTATAGAATAATCGTTAGTATATTCACTGATAGTAACACAAAATTTTTGTTAGTAAATTTGTGACAGACAATATGTGGTTTGTCGCAAATTATTACCTACGGCTGTTGCTACTACGCCTTCTTTCGTCGATAAATTCCATCGCTAACTTAGCCTACAGACAGAATGTGTAGGTTTTTTGTTTGAAATTTTTGTCGCTGAACTTCATTTTTCTTGTAGTGATGTATCTTCAAATGGTCTACTTTATATATAACCATACTTTTCTAGCTGATCCCCTAAAAAGATAATGTAACAACAGATTAACTATCTAAATTGGAGGCAAAAGGAGTTCAAAAGGGGGAGTCTTTTAGGAATATAAGGCTAAGCTTAGATACCTAAAACTTCAAGTTAATAATGTCTAATAACTAGAAGATGAATGGATAAGAAAAAATACATTAAATATAAGAGTTGCCTGGTGACACTAAGAAAACTAAAAGGATTAAATGCAAATTCTTGAGGTACTCATTAATAGGCAAAAAAAAACTATATATTATAACTTTTACTTTACCTTATCTGTATTGTGTGGCATCATTTGAAGTATCTCAAATCTTAAGGAAGTTTTATAAGGGGGAATAAAAAGCCCATCAAGGGTCATTTGCTTATGCCCTTAAGCAACATAAATGGAAAGTTATTTTTAGTCCCTAAAGTTTCCATTAAAATTCATATCAGATTAGCATTTTGGAGTGCTAGAAAAGAATCCCAAAATTTTCAAAACTAGCTAGATCCAACCCTCAACTAGCAGAGCCTTTAACTCTATTAGGATTTTGTCAGTGATCTGATGGCTTATCATTTTTCTTTTTAATTTTTTCCTTTAACGAGTCCCTCTAGTGCCATCATAAAGTCCAATTAGCACCAATGCCCCCAACAATGAAAATACAATTGGGAATTAAGGATTTCATGATTTTCTTCTATCTTTCTTCTTTGTTTAAATTCTAATAATATAGATTTTGAATTAGTAGAGAGCAACAAGAATTTCCTTTTTTGAATTCCATTAATGCAAGTCTCGAATTAGTTGTAAGGTTTATGAAAGAAAAGCTCTTTCTCTCTTTTGGACCTTCGAATGCAAAATAAGAGAATTCAGTCTTGTAGTTAAGCTTATACAATAGTTGATCTCCTTCTTTTACAAAATACTTCAAAATCCTTACCAAGGATTAGGTTTCGCTAAAAAATCTTATTAGGAAAACACAGAAACAAAATTACAGGTATGAAGCATGTGAAGTTGATAGTGTTGGTTTAAGTCAAGGACATCAAGGAAATTTGCATTATTGTCCATATGGTTGTTAGTTGCCCGATATAAGCATATATGTCTTACTAGACATTGGTGCCATTCTAGGTTCATTTATACAAGTAGCCAATACAAATTTCCCTCTTAATGTTGCCTCAACACTGTAAATGTGTAATCTTAGTTACTAGTATTAGATTTAGATGGATTAGCTTATAACCGAGGTTAGCTAATAAGAAGATAAATATGCTATTGAGTATTCATATACATAGGAATATGATGAGTTGTGATAAAACTCTAACTATTTCCTTCACTAATATCAAGTTTATAAAATTTACTTGGGAGCAATGATTAAAAAACTCAACCATTTTGATCGGTTCGATCGTAAAAATCTTGAAATGTTTAATTTTTTGGTTCAGTTTTCAATATTCCAGTTCAATTTACTTTAATAACTCTTATTAGCAACGATTAAAAAACCTGACCAGTTCAACTGGTTTAACTATAAAAACCTTGAATTGTTTAACTTTTTAGTTCAATTTTCAATGTTCCAGTTCAATTTACTTTAATAACTCTTATTGTTAAAATCCAATTAGTTTATTAATTAATTGATCAATTTTTGTAAATTAATATATTCTTATAAACTAAAACAAATCAATTAATTTTCATTTAACAATCTCTTTTTTCAATTAAACTTCAAATTCTTTTATGGGTAAGGACAATCTCTTTCAATAATATTTTAAATTCTTTAATTTTATTCAATCTTTAGTCAATTTTATAACAGTCAGTTGAACCTTTTAAACCTCAAAATTCTTGTCTTACCAGTTTAACTTTTGATTTAGTTTTTAAAACATTGCTTGTGAGATTTCCTTACTCCTTTATGCTTAAGACTTGATATATGAGTTTTTTATTAACGAATATATGAATTAATAAAAGAGTCATTGTTTTACTTATATTGTCCGAAAATAACTTTGCTTATGTTTTCCATTCAAGGCTAAATTTCATTAAAAGTTTCATTATGATATTGTAGTATTGCTCGTCATTTTTTAAAGTTTTTTAATGTATCGATACTAAAAAGACTTGCTTTTCCTCACTCTTGATAAAAAGAACTCCATCCTCTCTTCCTTTAGTCATGCAAACGAAACTTAAACTCTTCAGTAATAAATAAATCAATTAAGGCTAAAAAAAAACACTGGTTAATGCTAACAATGATGAAAACGTAAGACTGATCGATGGCTAGAAAGGCAAAAAAGGGGACAAGATGTTAGTTTTGAAAGTATGACCCATTAATGCTGGTTGTATTCCATGTTGGCATTCGCGGGACATGCTAATGACAAAGATAAAGAAAATAATAGATCATCAGATAATTGACAAAACCTTGACGGGTTAACGGTTCTATCCTTAATGGTTTTGCCAATTGAGGGTTATACCCAGACATTAACAAATATCAGAGTTTGCCTAAAATTTGGATGAAAATATCACGGTCTAAAGAAATTTTTTATCTGTGTATTTTTGGTTAATGTTGAGAAAGGGCGTGTAGGAATATGTGAAGAGGCGTGATAAATATCGATGACATTCAAATTTGTATCATAAGCATATATCTAACTATACTCATTTTCAGTCCAATCATGTTTACACATACGAACTATATATTAAGTTTATTTTAATCGTAGTTGATTATTTTATCATAACTAAGATTGCAAAGCAAATTTTGAAAATCATTATAATCAGTCCGCATAGAGTCTATTTGGTCATCCTTAGTAATGAAAATCTTTAATTTACTAGCATGGGGTTATAACAGTTACATGATAAGATGAAAATCAAACAACGCTTCGTGGTTATTGCTTATTTGTAGACTAATGGTCTAGCAGAAATATAAAAAATGATCGTCCGTCAAGGCCTGTAAAATAGAATAGTAAAAGCTAAAAACACTTAGGTAAATAACCAAATTTTGCAAGAGGTAAATAAGAGAGAACTTATACTGAACTGGATCTTTTAGAAGAAGTTATGGACAATGCTTTTATAAGGAACATTACATTTCGGTAGAGAATCAGAGAGCATAATGCCAAGAGAACTTAAGTGCATGACTTGAAAGAAGGAGACTTGGTCCAAAGGAAAATAAAGTTATTTGATAGAGTTGAAGCAAAAGGGAAACTCAATCCTAAATAGTCTGGTCTATTCATTATAAGGAAGATTTTAAGGCCAATAATTTATATATTGTCATGTATTAATGCGAGGTAAATACCTTAAACATGGAATGAGTGGTATCTATAACTCTATTATTAGTAAATATTATTTCCTTTTGAAATAAATATCTTTTATATAACTATTATTTTTCCATAAATATTATAACTCTTTATTAAAGGAGACCAACATGCAACAAAGACATTTTGTGAAAGTAAAAATGCATATTTAGAGAAACATATCTACCCTTATGATAATTGTGAAATCAAGTTATTTGTTAAAGATATTGCATACTAAAAGACAAAAAGTATTGAACAATTAACAAGTTTTAATAAAGGTAAAACATCCATGTATTAAGAATTTTTTCTAACCGTAAAATACACACACATAACTTAAATGTAAAAATAGACATGCCTTAAAGTCATCGCATAAAAAGATGTTTTACAAAAACAAACCTCACGTGCAAATTATTGTTATGTTTCGACTATTATAGATTTTGCTAAGGCAAGACAAGATTGATAAAACATAGGTTTGACTTTTGACATAACTATGTATCAAATTGCTAAAAATACTAATACATAAAGAAAAAATTATAATCACGTTTTTTTTCGTCAATGATGTAAAAAATTGTAACACCCGGTATCTAGTTTACCCGATACACCGAAATAAATCGGTATTTGAGACTAATTTCATTAAAACCACAGAACAGTGAATAAAAAGAAAGTACATTCTAGATCCTTCTCATATATTACAAACCCTAGAAGTGGAAATAGCAGAGAATCTTTCTTATGAAGAAACTCTAGTTGCCATCATAGACAGACATATTAGAAAATTGCGGAATAAAGAGATTCCAATGATTAAAGTCCAATGGCAGAATCAAAGAATTGAGGAATGTACATGGGAAACAGAAGAATCAATGAGGACCAGATATCCACAATTGTTCCCAGTAAGGTAAATTTCTAAAATTCGTGGGCGAATTTTTAATAAGGGGGGAGAATGTAACACCCGGTATCTAGTTTACCCTGTACACCGAAATAAATCGGTATTTGAGACTAATGTCATTAAAACCACAGAACAGTGAATAATGATTTTTTGGTGACATCAAATTAATGATGTTTGTCACTTTTTCGGTCATCAAAGGAAATTATACGAGCTGATTTTTAAAGAACCAGTTCAAGAGGTGCAATTTTGTAAATAGTGAACGAAAGTGGCTTATATAAGAAGCTAGTTAGAAAGAAGACAAAACTTTGTCTTCTTCCTTCTCCCTCACCCACGAAACCACCATGGAAGCTCCCTTTCAAGCTTTTCAACCCTTGTAACAAGATTGGGAAGGAGAATCAAGTCATTCCATCAATATAAAAAGGTAAGCCTCCATTCCAACGCTTAGTTCTATCAATTGAAGCTTAGTTTTTCTTTCTTCTTTCTCATGGCTATGAAACCCATTTGATGGAATTTATGGGTTTGTTGATTTTGATGATGGATTCTTCTTCTTTGATGTCTAATGACCGATAAACATGATGAAATTTTCATTTTCTGTGGTGATTTGGGGCTAAACCAAAACCTAGGGTTTTGGAGTTCAAAGCTGCCAAGGGAGGCAGATTCGTAGGTCCTCCTTATACATTTTATTTGAGCTGTTTAACTTGTGAATTTGGAGAAACTCAAAACTTGGAAGTTGGAGATACAGGTGTCTACTATATCCCTGAATTTGTTTACGAATTTAGGGTAAGCCAAAAAAAATGAAAAAGGCCCCGAAGTGAAACTGGTTCAGAATACCAGCGGGATTGAAACTTGAAATGAAAGTTGATTGTTTGAAGACTTTAGAGTTAGAATTGGATGATGATTATTCTTAAGAAATACTGGAAAATGTGTCATCTAAGTGTTGTAGAAAGAAAATTTTAATTGGATGAGTATTCTGTGAGATATGGCGGAATAAGTGAAGTGTATTGCTAACCTCAGTAACACAGAAGAGATCAGAAACAGGTCAGGTTTATAAAAATCACAATAAATCGAAATTACATCTTTTTTGAGCCTTCTTTGGATGTGATATCCATGTGAGTCTATTTAAAATTAAGTTTTGAATCACCTTAATTGGATGAGAAATGAATAAGTTATAAGGTTCTAAGACAGGAAGAGTCCAACTCATGACTGAATATTAAGGCTGATTGTGAAAGGGAGATTTGGAATCCTTAATGACCGAATTAGAACATGGTCATAAAAGAAAAATTGTGAATTCATGTGTTTAATAGAGGTCTGGAAAGTTTTAAAAACATTGGACCTATGTATAAGAAGTTATGCCTTCACGAATGGGACATATGCTCATAATTAGTGAATAAAATAGAGTTTATAATGATATGTGTTAAGAAATGAGGTTTATGTGAGAATGACTAATGCGGGTATATGTACTTTTTATGCATGCTACCCAATAGCTTGTGAAAGCAGATGAGGAATAGAACTAGAAGTCATACCTAGTACCTCTCAAGTTCAAGAAGATTAGAAAAGAGATAAGAACCCCTGAGATAGTCGAGGTGAGTATAATCATGCTACTATACTTGTGTAGTAATCCTTTTATCTTGCGGCTTGTTGAATTGTTCTTGAATCTGTATGACTTATTTGATATATGACTCCTTATGATTGAGCCTAGCATGCTTTATGCAGTTTGGCCAGATGATATTCATATTCTTTGCATCTTCTGGCTCCGTTGTTGTGTTGAACCTATTGATTGAAATTCCTTGATGAATCATTTTTTTAAGCTATAATTGATGAGTTCCTAAGATACCCAGATGATGGGGTATATTATCAGACTATGTGCAAATAGGTAACTCACTGGTGACGGGTCAGAACCGGGTCCTACCTGGAGAGGGCAGGCCTCCAAGGGCAAGGTTAGGCCAACCTTGTCTAGAATCGAAAAAGGGGAGATATGCGGTCCTAATATGCCTCTTTCTCTTCCTAAGAAATTCAAAAAATGAGAACTCAGAAAGGAGAAAGATAAGAATTAGAAATCCTGGCACTCTATCAAAGAAAGAACCCAGAACTCAGAAAAAGAACCTAGAACTCCCAGAACTCAAAAAAGAATTCAAAAACCATATTATTTTTTATAACAGAACAATCCATGTTAAGACTTATTATTGATATTCATGTGATTGCTGCATTTGAGATTCCTATCTGTTTAGTTATTGATACCATGTTTTGTTGTTTGAACTGCCACAGACCATCCTTGTGAAGCTAGCCTTGTGTTTCCTAGCCTCACAAGCATGGTAGCATGT
>JANQBM010000004.1:27070540-27092773 GCA_025594535.1 Erythroxylum domingense
TTAAAAATTAACATCACAAATATCTAATATAAAAATTAACATATCTACAATAAATTAATATTACATATTATAAAAATAATATATTATGTAATTCAAAACCTGTGGAAGACAAGAGAAGATAAACCACAATATATGTATGCTGTAGGAACAAAAAATAAACATAAAGCAAGAAGAAGGACTGGGGAGAGCACACCGTAAGACAACAAAATGATCTGAGAAGGTAAAATGATATACCGAATGGCGGGATAAAACCCACCATTTGGTATTAATAGGCAGAGAGCCAACATTATTGCTGGCTCTGCAAAAAACCCTGACTACCCCGCCATTCCCAATGGCGGAGTGTGCAGGCTTTTTCACCAATGGCGGGTTGGTCACTAACCCTGGAAAAAAGCCTAACCACCTCGCAGGCTTTTTAAGCAACCTGCCATTCCCAATAGCGGGTTGGTGCTATGTCATCCCGCCATGCAAGATAGCGGGGTGAGTCGTAGACATGTATTGCACCCCATCAAATGCTACGGCGAGATGTTTGTCACGTACCCAATTCCGCCGCTAAGACTTGTCACATTTCAAAAATTGAGATTAATTGTTGTAATAAACCGGGAATTTAACGGTACAGTACTTATCACCTTGGTGGCTAATGTAACTCATCAAAAACACAAAACGACAAAACGAAAGAGCAGCTAGAAAAAGACCAAATCTTAAGAGCTTCTAGCATATCAACCTCAATTATGCCGGAAGAATTTGTACATGAGAAACTTTGCAGGATAGGTACAACATTTGCTTTGTCGGCAGCAACTCTATAAACAGTAAACACAACACAACAGTCCAAAAGTTTAATACATGTCAAGCAGCCACAACTGCAGCTAGAGCAAGATCTAAGAACCCCTAGAAAAGCATTCATCAGCAAAAGGGTCTTACTTTTTAATGCCTAACTTTCCATACATTAGGACACTAGCTAGTCACAACTCAGAATTACTCTCCGGCATTTTCACCGCTTGGACTTTCTTATATTCAGCCCCTCGCCTATGGCATCTAATAGCCTTGATTTTGTGTTATTTCCGGGCACCATAGGAGGTCTTTCTAGAGCTGAATCATTAGGATCTCTTGCAGACCGAAGTTGCCCTATATGTCGTGAAGGACTTGCATAACCTCGAGGAGAATCTACTCTTGAACCAGACAACAAATACTCCCTGAGACCTTTCACCGATTGATATCCATGCATTTGATCGCCATAACCTTTCCCTTGCAATGACCTCTCAAGCTCAGAAAGTCTTCCCCAATCTAGCCCATCTCCTGAACTTGGGAGCCTCTCATTTGAAATGCCCAAGTCAACTCCATCTGATATGCTCCTCTGAAGAGAAGTACTTCTCCTAGATACTTTACCAGACGTAGACTTCCTCCCTTTGGTTTCTTGATCAATTGCTACATTCACTGAATCACGAGGGGTGCCAGAAGGATATATCCACTTATAGCTCTTACCATTGTTATCCGCATTCAATTCTATGGAATGAAGATCATTTTCTGCCATGTCTTCCTCACATTCCAACCCATCTTCCACTTCTCCATCCTCCAGAATAGCATCGTGCCTTTGAGAAATCATGCGAGCTTTATTTAAATAAGATGCAACCTCTTCATCATTTAGATGACTGAAAGAACTGCGCCCTTTTTCTTTGGTTCTTTTTGTTCTCAGAAAGGCTTCAAGTTGACTCCTGAGCTTGTCAACAGCAGCATTTCTCTCCTCAAGATGATATTTAGCATCACAAAGTTTCATTTGGACTCGTTCTTCACGTAACACATCAGCCAACTGCATCATCTCCCTTTCTTTTTCAACCTCTTCACAAAGTTTTGCTGATTCTCTCTTTAATTCTTCAACTTCGGCTTTGTCTTCACCTATATCATGCACTAATTCATCGCAAACTTGCTCAATTACAACTCTCTCTCTTTTCTCGTTCTCAAGTTCTTTCACAGCCTTCACCAGTGAAGACTTAGTTTCAGCTAATTCCTTGCCAAGCTTCTTATTCAGGCTTTCAAACCGTCTTCTAAGCTTCTTTTCTACCTCAAGTTCTTTAGCAATAGATTCAATAGCAGTCTCAACCACCTTTTGTTCTTTGTTTTTCCATGTTGCCTTTTCCTCAGCAAAGCACTTCATCAGATAGTTAATCTCATTTTGATCTGACCGCTGCTCATGGATGAGATGATTAACCTGCAAGCGAGCTCTTTCAAGCTCTGCATGCAAGGCAGAGATAAGAGATAAGCTGGAGGGAGGCCGATCCTCAGTACCCCATACACGGTTGATGATTTTTAGCAGTTCTTTGGATGTAGTCAGAGCATTGCTGACATCCTTCAACCGATTCTTAACCCCAATACTAGACCCAGAAGGAGTTTGTGCTCGAGATCTTGTCTCAATCTGCATAATTATGGCAAAGGTAAGTCAAACAACCAAAGATACTGACAATGAATATATCCACATCTCCACAGTAATATTTAAAAGTGAGCATTAACATCTTGTAATTCTACTCAAAAGCAAGCAGGTGGGAAGACAACCTGGGAAAAGGAAGGACAACTTTCCTCCATAAAGAATGTAAGGAAAGGTATAGTAAGACATACAGAGAAAAAAACCAAAGATCTAATGTATAGAAAGGAAGAACTCATGTAAAAGAAGAAGAAGAAGAAGAAGAAGATGAAGTGATAAAAATTCACAATATTCAAAAAATAACAATGAAAGGTAATCTGATCAGTGTGTTACACAATAAAAGGGTGCGATTAAATGCAATTTTCAGAAAGAAAATAATTTCTAGAGACAGAACACAGAATCATGGAGAAATTACTTAAAACAAGTTACTTTCTTATACTTTTCCTGGGTCATGTACTAAATTACATTGAAAATTCATGTAGCTGTCATCCTTGGGAAAAGCTTTAGGAATTTCAGAGTCAAATTCCCGACCATGGACATATAAATGGAAACATGAACTTCATAATTATTGTGCTTGATTATGTATAAATGAGAATATTAATTCAATTTTCGAATAAGGTATAACACAGAGGAACAAAAGAAGAGTACAGATGTAAGAAGCCAAGAGTTTTTACTCTTTGAAAGAATAGAAAATAGGAACATTTTTTAAGAAGCTGGGGCCATGAAACTCCAAGTCCATTTAGATCTAGTGTACCTCCATTAAGCTTCCATTGCTAACGGAGTCAAATGCTCCAACAGTATTATCCAGAAGCCTAAGCCTTTGGGAGTTAGAAGGCACTCTTCTATGGCGACTTCCCGTTCCAGATCGATCAATCCTCTAAAAAAAATAATTAAATATGAGAAAGAGTTCTAATGGCTTAACTTCATTTCAAATAAAAGAAAATAAATATACAAAAGATAATTTCAAAACTTAATGAAGTCAAGAAATAAATGAAACATTAGATAGACTAACAATGCCATCCCTAACACAATTGTCACTCGGTTCATTAAGCCAAGCCATCACAGCTTATGATTCCATGGCTAAATATCCTTACCAGAGAAAGAAAAGCTACTTCGGTGACTAATAGAAGAAACTAACACAAACTAGAATGCAAAAAGTTAACTTGTATTTAGTGGCAACTTCAAGGGTTTAAATACCAACTAAATATTCCAATTCACATGCTACTCAGAATACGATAATGTACAAACACAATATGGCACCATGTGTTTTCACATCCAAGACTAAATATATTAAGGAAACGCATTGAAGCAATAAATCTATTAAGGAAACACAATTTTCAAAACTAAGGAACGTCAGCAAACAAAACAATTGGAAACACCAATAGGACATAAACAAACACAAATTATCACACAGCACTGCAACAACGTTACAATTGATCCATGACCATGAACTGCACACCAGACCAAACATCAAAAACAAGAAAAAGATAATCAAACCCACCTCAGAGACAGGACTATGAGACGGATCAGACAAATGAGGAGGCAGAGAACCTGAATTCACCGATCTCGTTCTTTCTCTAGCCCTAGCCTCTCTCCTCAGCCTCCTCTCATCTAACCCTCTCATCCCTTCCTCCTTCATCTTCGGCGAAGGCATCTCATTCATCTCCCACAGCGTCGCCGCCAGCTTCCTTGCCGACACCGGCTGTTGCAGCAGCAGCTGCTGCTGCTGCTGCTTACCCTTTCCGCCGTTCAACGACGGCGCATATTTCGGCGACTCCATGGCCCGCAACGCCGATGATGGCGTCCGTATAGTCCCCATCAGCTTCCACGTCGGCACAGGCGTACCAGATCCACCTCTTTTCCCCACTAAAATCGCCCTTTTGAACCTGTAATTCTGGATTATCGACGACGAGGAAGAAGCCGATGAGGAACACCCTCGTTTTCGGATTTTCCCAGGAAGCAACTCATCAATCCCAGTTCTGCTCTGCCTTGGCATTGTCAAAAGCTCGCAACTTTACTCTTCCACAGATCTCACCCACTGAAGTAACAATAGAAACCACTGTTCTCTACTCTCAATGGACTAAAAATCTAATCTTAACCACGTAAACTAAACCCCAAGTTTTTGTTTTGCTCATGATGGTGCTATTCTTTTCGGTATGCCTGAAAATGGGATTATTTGAAACTGAAGGTATAATTTGAATTGGGAAATGGGAAAGGGAAAGACAGAGAATGAAATCAAAGAGAGAGAGAGGGAAGACTAAAAGATACAAATTTGAGAGCTTTTTGGATGTTTTGATGGCTTCCACTACTACTTTCAGAAGTGTAGCTGTGTTTTGATTCGATACAGACTATAGTCAAATACTCTAAGCCAAGTTTGGGTATAAAGAGAAAGAGGAATGATCCCCTGCGGGTTGGAAAAGTGAATTAGGTTGTGAGGGACCAATAAAAGGAGTTGGTGTGCGTGATCAGCGTTTGACCAGTCTCTCTATCTAGGATGATCTTGTGGTGTAGGGAATTTGGGTTTTTCGCTTCTTTGAGTGGACATTTTCTGACCTGCGACATTCTGACTTGTGATGTCGGAATATCTGAGAGTTGGGAGTTTACGTCTTGACTCTCGTTGGACCCATTGGCAAATTGAGTAAGTCTAAATGTTTTGCAAACGACATATATAACCAAGTCGGTGAAACTTGAATGGCGGTCTCGGCAGAATTCCTTTCATTTGTTTATTAATTTAAAGATCAAAAATACTAAGTTATGATAAGACTATTTTATATTTTAATAATATAAAAAATAAGATAAAGATATATTCTATTTATAAGTTTTAAATAATTAAGTAACTTACTTAAAAATATTAGTTAAATGTTGGGTATGCTTATTTATCCAAAAGATGGTTACTCTACTCTCGATCTACACTAGAAAGAAATATTAGTGAATGGATCATTGAATGGTCAAAGCAAACTTTGGTTTAGATGGCAAAGTATTCTTAATTTTCTAACATCAATTTAAATTTGCATCGAGTAACTTCGATATGACAGTTTTAGTTTAGTTTATTGAGCTTCACTTTGTGGAAGAGTAAATATATTGCCCAAATGCAATGGACAGGAGGAGGAGGGAAACTTGCCTCTAGGAATATACTTTTAACAATGCAGTTTGCGGGGATTAAGATAATATTGTTAAGACTTAATTATTTATAATATTTTAATTCATTAAAGTATATATAGTTAATTGAATAATATGACTATTATTTCATATATTTTAATTAAAATAATGAATTTTTTATTTCAAAATATTTTACTTGTCTGTTTAAATTACAAGAATATTTTTTATTATATTTAAAGAAAATTAATTAAAAATATATTTAATTAAGATTTAGTTATGTAAAGGAATTATTAAAGGTTAATTACATAAAAAAAGCTCAAACTTTCTTCAATTTTTCAATTATAGCCTGAACTTTCAAAATTAGCAATGAAATGCCTAAACTTTTAATTTTTTCAATTCTAACCCAAACTTCAAAAAGTAGCAATAAAATACTTAAATTTTCAATTCTAGCTCGACATTAGTATTTTCTTTAAGTTTAAAAATGACCTAAATCGGATTACGCAGCACCGACAACCTTATTGATGCAGTACACTATAATGCGAGAATAGTTTGGGACGTTTGAAAAATAAACAATGGTTGAGGGCATCGGGAGAACAATAGATATCATTAGGTTAAAATTGAAGAAAAGTAAAAGTTTGAACATTTTATTGCAATTTTTTGAAGTTTGAGTTAAAATTGAAAAAAATTGAAAGTTCAAATATTTTATTATTAATTTTTAAAGTTTGGGCTATAATTGAAAATTTGACAAAAATTTGTGCTTTTTTGACAATTAACCCATTATTAAAAGACTCCAAATATGTAATAAAAAGGCAATACACATTTATAATACTTTTACCATATCAAATGAAAGAAGATAATGTGAAAATTATATGAACCAAAGATCTTGACTTGCTTCTAGAAATCTTTTGTGATAGTGGTTTAAATATTTTAGATAATCACTTAGATATGTATTGTTTATTATTAATTGTATATAGCATTGTAAGTTACTATTAAGATGTATTGTATATATTAGGTGGTCATTATAATAAAGATATTATAAGAGATAATATTCCGATTCTCCAATGCAATTATAAGTTGTTCTCACATTTCATTAATAAGCATAGGCAACTTATTTCGATCAAGTTCATTAGCGGTGACTTAAGGAAAAGATGTGCTGCTACTTGACACAATATAAGTCGTTGTAGCTTGCTGCATCTTTTGTCCCCCATTTTTGTTAAGGGTCCAACCATATATTTGAGTTTTTTGGTGATCGTAGACAACTTTATGGTTCATGTCTTGACTTACATAACTACGTAGATCAACTGTGTAAATCTCTATAAAGGAGTGAAGATACGTGATTATTTGTGGAGATTGTGTATTAGTGTGCTATGAAAGGCTTTGGGCTTAGATGACTCATCATTAATAGATAGAGATCAAGGAGAGATCTTGGATGATGTGGTGGAAAAGATCACAGTAAATATACATCAGCTTTAAAAGATAAAGGCTGTATGAGAGGATCATTTGAAGATAGTAGAGTCATCCTTCATTGATATAGGTGTATCATTCCTAGTTGTAATATCTTTTCTTGTTAGTTAGGATGTAGATAAATCATTTCAAATAAAGTCCTATTTAAATGAGAGTGTCATCTAATTAGCTAGTGTGATGTAATCTGATAAGGATAAAAGTAATCTAGTTAGTTTAGTTTAATTAGTATTCTGAATTGTAAAGCAAATAGGTGTCTATAAATAGCTTATTTGAGCCTTACTCCAGGAGAATAGAGGTAGAGAGTGCAGTCATAATGTTCAAAAGTGAGGAAAAACTAAGAGAGGCCAAAGAGAGTTATATTCTCATCCTTGTTTGATTGTTTTAGGGATTGGTTTGAGTAATTGTTAATTATGAAATCAACTTAAGTTTCAATCCATAAACTTTGTGAGACAACTTGTTATTGTGAGAGTGATACATCAACTTTTCTTGTAAATCCTTAATGAGTTTAGTGGATTTATTTGTTGGTTTGTCTCATATTTTTTTCCTTTACATTGGAGGGTTTTCTACGTTAAAACTTAATGTTTGTTTCATTGTTTAGTTTCTTCTTATATTTTTCTGTTGTTGTGAAAAGGAGAGTTCTTTCTTATCATTAATGTTTGGCCAATTTTTTAAAAGATTTGTGAATTTGTCTCCCAACAATGTTCTCGTTCATTATCAGTGACTTGAGGGGAAATGTGTTGTTGCTTGAGGTGATATGGGCTATTGTAGCTTACTGCATCTTTTGTCCACCATTTCCTAGTCTAGAACCATTGCTTCCATTGCATCCTCTTCTATCAAAGGATTGTCCTCTATGATTTAGATAACCATTAAGTTGATAACGGGAAAAAATTTCATGACCAAGTATGTTGTAATAAGTGCAAAACAGACACTCTTGTCCTACTATTTGACTCGAGAATGCATCAGATGTACATATGGCTGGACAAGTTAATGACCACTTAGGCGAGGCTTAAATTGAAAGCTTATGACCTCTGATTGGTCGTCCTTGCTTCGTACCAATACCTTATGTCATTCTTTTTGTAACACCATAGAACAAATCTTGTTCATTGAGGACAAAGGTTATGTACCTAGTATTTAGGTTCTTATAGTCCCAAATGTAGTAACATTAAGGCCTATCAAAAATTTACAAGTCTTATATCTCTTATGTTTATTAATAATTGTCTTATTCACATTACAATAGCATTTACCATAGGAACATTTCAAGAGATCATCCTGATTATCAAGTTCGTTCGACATACCTTTCAATTGCGTAAAATAAAAGTTTGGGCTGCTTCTGTAACATTATGTTATTTTGAATTGAAAAACATTCATTCCATTCTCAATTTGAATATTGCTCTCGAAGTTCATTTTACAGTTGCTAGGCATTCTCAATAAATCCAATACTTTGAGGATCCATAAGGTTATCATCAAGTTGAATGTTTCCCGTTGGTTTAAAAGTTTCTCATGTTCAGGCTTGAGTATAGTACAATTCACGAGACCCAATTTTTTCTTCAATCTGAGCTCTAAACAAATGGACTTCTCCCGTATATTTAATTTTGATTCACCTTTAAGAGTTTTGGTGGTAAGGAGTCATCAAATGAATGAAGAAAGAGGGGAGAGAATTGATTAGTTAGCTTATTCCCTCTTGCTATAGCCAAATGATAAAGACTAAATAAACTAAATCAAACAAGATATAATATTGTTTACATAACTAGAGGCTAGGTGGAAAACCTAGCTTTGATACCATAACAAGAGATTGGAAGAGAGATTTAAATAAAAATGTGGAGCTCTAGGAGGTATAATAATATGCAGCCTTACCTATTAACTAGTAAAAAGGTTGTTTCCAATAGATCCATAAAAAAAGAAAGAAAAATTTTGAAAATGAATTTAACAAGGAAAAAATAACTAAATACATAAAAAATAATGGCATAAATAAATAAAAGTAAAAGTAGACATTAAAATAAATAAATTTAAAATAAAAATAAAAATAAAGTAAGTAATAAATAAATAGATAAAAAAAGAAAACAAATAATTAAATAGAATAAACATGAAATTGAAATAAAAAAAGTAAAAAAATACGAAATAAATAGATAAAATAACCAAAGGGCGAATACTACAAAAATAAGTATTCAATATAATTACAAGACATAAGAAATGAAGAAAAAAGAAGGAAAAAGTTCAAAAGGCCTACAAAAAACAAATCGACATATTTATGAAAAGATAATGACCTCTTTATGTAAGATTGACTACCCTTATCCAAGTTTGTCAAAGTTTCTTATCAAGGGTCAAATACTCCGTAAGTTGTAGTAGGGTTATATCATACCTGATCACCTCTCCCAATTCTTCTTAGGTCTTTCTCTTTTTCTCTTATAGTCTCTAAGTATAATCTTCTTGCATTTTTTCATTGGAGCGTGAAGATGTCTCCTTTTAATATGTCTGAATTACGTAAGCCTTGTCTTTCTTAACTTACCATCAATGTTATCCACCTCAGTTTGTCTCTTATCACCACATTCCTGACCTTATCTCTTCTTATAAGATTGCACAACAAATGGAGCATTCTCATCTTGACTACCGTTAACTTATAAATATGCATTTATTTGATAGGCTAACACTTTGTCCCATAAAGCATGGTCAGCCTAATTGTTAAATTTACCTTTTAACTTGAGTGATATCTTCTTTTCACATAAAACTCCTGATCCACCCCTCCATATAAGTTTCCCAGGTTTGATATGGTAAACTATTTCATCATCTATCTCGCTATTGTTTTATATGATAGATCCAAGGTACTTAAAATAATCTTTTGTGGTATAAATTTTAAGGTAATCTTTGTGTCCACACTATGTGCAACCTTGTGACCTGAAAAATTATACTTTAGGTTCTCAATCTTTGTCTTGCTCAATTTAAAACCTTTCAACTTAAGCGTATCTCTCTAAAATTCTAGCTTGACATTAACACCCTGTTTTGTTTCATCCACCAAAACAATGTCATCAGCAAACAACATATACTAAGGCACATCCATTTGAATATTCTTGGTCAGTTTATCCATAACTATTACAAACAGAAAGGGGCTCAATGAGGATCCTTGATGTAGTATAATATTAATTGAAAAATGCTTTGTATCTCCTCTCGCCGTCCTTATTCTAATCTTAACACTTTCATACATATCCCTAATAAATCTTCATATAGGTCATAAGAACTCCCTCTGCCTTTAAATATCTCCACGTGACTTCCCTAAGTTTCTTATCATAAGCCTTTTCTAATTTAATGAGAACCATATGCATGTCCCTCTATATGTCCCTATAATATTCCATTAATCATTTAAAGAGGTGTAAAGTAGCTGTTGTGAACTTATTTGGCATAAAACAAAATTGGTTCTCTAAGATAAGTGCACCATTTCTTACTCTTTTCATATTAAAAGAGAAATCTGTGAGTTGGAAATTCTCATCCTTACTTTTTGTGCAATCTCAATATACACACCACGTATATAATTTTTTAAGAATAAATCTCCTTTACAATATCTCATAAAATATCTATATGATAATAACTTCCTAATATATATAATATATCCCAAGTTTGCATCTCTTGCTCGTAAGTGTGTTTTTCAAGGTTACCCTCAGTAGAAGAAGAAGTGATGAATATACGACTTAGAAAAAGGTTTAAATTTTATGTCTTGAGAGGCCACCTTGTCAAGTTTCAATTTCCATTCCTAGAACTTGCTGAAACCTAACCCATATAATCCAATGTCTTGCCTTCTCATGCCCTTAATTTTGTTGATGATTGGACCTCTTCTCTGGTTAACACTTTAAATATACCAACCTCTCCTTCATCCCAATCATCTTCTCCATCCTCTCTTTCAAAATAGCCCCCTATGAAATTTGCTTTTAGTCTACAACATCTAGACAAGGGGATCCTGACGGGTGTTGATATGAATGTAGTAAGGGAGATTTGGATGAAGCAACAACTACCAGTAGTGCAATTTCCACTAATGAACCTTCTAGTGTTCAGTTTGATACTACTTTTGAATGTTGGTAGCGTACTCAGAAGGCCTTTACTTGCTTGCAAGATTATGTTTGCAACACAGGATTCTATATAGACCCCTCTCTCGTCTCATCTTCTCCTTCTGGGTCCTTAGGTATGCCTTATCTTATAGCTAATTGTATGATTTATACTAATTTTCTGAGCACACAAACTGTTCCTTGCAACTGTTACCGCATATTCTAATCTTACTTCTTATAAATACGTTGTGAATTCTCATGGTTGGTGTATCACCATATCTAATGAAATTGATGGCTTAGACGTAATGAAACTTAAACAATTGAGGATCTATCTCTTGATCAAAAAGTAGTTGGTTGCAAATGAGTCTATAAAATCAAATACAACTCATATGGCACTATTGAACATTAAAAACTTGTTTGGTTATTTTCAGCAATACTCAGGTTGTTGGCATTAATTATTTTAGGACTTTTTCCCCTGTTGCTAAGATGGTGAGAGTCTACAATTTTCTTACTATTATTGTTACTTGGGGTTGGAAAATTCACCAAATGAATGTTCACAACATATTTCTCTATGAGGATCTTCATGGAGAGATCTACATGCACCTATAGTATGTTCCTATCTATGTTGATGATTTAACTTTCACAAGAAGTAACTATGGGACTCTCGTTGAATTCAAGCAACATTTTCATCGTTACTATCATATGAAGGACTTAGGCCCTCTAAATTACTTTCTAAGCAATAAGGTAGCTCACAGTCTTGAGAGCATGGTCTTGAGTTAATGGAAATATATGATGTCTATTCTTGCCGAATGTAGCGTCTTAGGAGTCAAACTTGTTAATTTTCTCATTGAATAAAATCATAAGCTCACTCTTGCTACAGGTCAATTTATTGGTGATCATGATTATTATAGGAATTATAGCACTCTTTGACCTCAATTCTATAGTTCATACAATTGCCTCCTCAAGCACATATGGATGCCCTAATGCGTGTCCTTCAATATTTAAAGGTTCATCCTAGCCAGGGCATTTTTCTTCTTATTGATAATGATTTCCAACTTTATGTTTTTTATGATTCTAATTAGATAAGTTATCAGTTGACTCGTTGGTGTTTAATTGATTATTTCATCATGCTTGGACACGCTTTTATTATTTCCTGGAAGACAAAGAACCAAAACAATGTGTCTCATTCATCGGTGGAGGCCAAGTATAGCTACATAGCCACCACTTCTTATAAGCTTGTATAGCTTAATTCTCTACTGTGTTATTTGGGAATCCTACATTAGCAACCAAATTCGAATTTTCTATCCTAGTCAAGTAGCATTATATATTGTTGTTCACTTAGTTTTTCATGAACGTAGCTAGCACATTAAAATCGATTGTCAGTATATTTGTGAGTAGATTTAAAAAGGACTTATTATTACCTCACATGTTTGTTCTTCTCATTAGCCCCTACTAATATCCTTACCAAGGCTTTTAGTAAGCACCAATTTCAATTTTTCCTACACAAGTTGGGCATCCATGACATATATGCCCTAACTTGAAGGGAGCGCATTAGGAAGGATTGTATATATCAGGTAGTTATTATCGTAGAGATATTATTCTACAAAGATAGTGTACTTGGTGTAAATACTGAGATTGTAAGGTAAAGAAAGGATGAGAATTTCCAACTCACAAATCTCTCTCTCTCTCTCTCAAAACCTTATTAATTATAAAGACACAAAATGTTGTGGTTTGGCCTGTTATGGACGTATAACCTTATAACTTCCTAATAGGTTTATATAATTAGTCATTAAATGAGATCATATATAAATTAAATGATTGATAAGCTTAAATATGTAAAAAATACCAATAATAATAACATTAATATTGATCTAAATAGGATTTATCGTTATTAAAATCACTCTTCTCAAATTTTAATGAAAGACAACTTTATTTTAAATGTAGATTTTCTTTGATCATGTGAATTATAAATTAGCCAGAATACAACTCTGCTACTAAAATAAAAATATTTTTGTAAGTATCGTAATTGACTACATTTACAGGACAAGAGCCACTATTACAAAGCGGAACTTTTGGTTGTGGACAAACGGTGAGTCGATTTGGGTCGTATTCAGAAAACGAGAGGACATAGAGGGACCAGACAGAACCCCCACTACCGCCAATCTGTGACCAAACTCTCCACATTTGACCGATTAATTTACACGTTGTTTTGTAACTTTTGTTTATTGGAACCTTATTCTTTTTACTACTGTCACAAGAATCTAAAACAAACCCTTAATGCCAAAACTATGCGTTTAAGTAGAAAAGTTGAGTGATCAGAGAAAAACCACCTAATTATGATTAAGACTTGATAGGCATATCCGCAGAAGGAGCTGGAAATGGAGTAGCTAGGCATATCTCTCAATCATCTTATCAGGTTATCCCGACACATTCGCTGTTTACCCAATGACCAAACTTCTGCAATCTCTCTTTGCATTGTACACTTCCCTTTCTACATCGATATTTAACTTTGTTACAACTTCAACTAGGAAAATTAAATCTTAGGTTTCTCAGCATTCCATACTTGACATCTTATCAAAAGAGACAAGGAAAATTGAAATAAATTGAGAAAACTCGACAAGTTGTCACAAAAACCCAAGTAGGAACATCAGTTTCTACTATAAAATTTCTCTGCCACAAGCCAGAAGAAACCACTAGAAAAATGGCAGCTTGGTTTATATCTCTACAGCTTTCTCTCTTGTGTTTACCGTTTCTTGGAATTTGTCACGCCAATACCATTCCAAAATTTTCTGTTCCCATCTTTAAGCCAGAAAGGCTCTCCATCTCTACCCCAAATCAGCTATACAGAGAAAGCTTCTTCACTCAGATACTAGACCACTTCACTTTCACCTACCAAAGCTATCAAACTTTCCAGCACAGGTATTTGATCAATGACAGCTACTGGGGCGGAGCAACTAGTAACGCTCCAATCTTTGTGTACACTGGAAATGAAGGAGATGTCGAGTGGTTCGCGCAAAACACAGGATTTATGTTCGATGTTGCACCCCATTTCAAAGCCCTTCTTGTTTTCATCGAGGTAATTCAGTGCCAAGTTAATTTCCATATTCATGGACATAACGGATTTTTAATGTTGATATGGTACTACTAAAGGCCAGTTTAAGCTTTTTTAACATACATAGTAATTGTTTGTGAAATTGCAGCATAGGTTCTATGGGAAGTCTATGCCTTTTGGTGGAAATAAGAGTGTTGCTTATAGTAACGCAAGTACTCTGGGTTACTTGACCTCAACTCAGGCTCTCGCCGACTACGCCACTCTCATTCTCGATCTAAAGAACAATTTGTCTGCAATTGACTCTCCTGTTATAGTTTTCGGTGGCTCTTACGGAGGAAGTAACGCCACGTCTATTTTTATACTATAATATTCCTTTATGCTTAAATCCTATCTAGCGAAAAATCTGGATTGAGAAAGGAAGCTGACAGTATAATGATTTGGGTCTTCAATATTTTTGTAGTGTTAGCAGCTTGGTTCAGGTTGAAATATCCACACGTAGCCTTGGGAGCTGTGGCATCATCTGCTCCAATCCTTCAGTTTGAGAACATAACTTCTCCATACACTTTCTTTGATGCCATTGCAAATGATTTCAGGGTATTGGCTTCATTAATTGTTGTATGCTTTTTTTTCCTTTTTCTGAATTTTCGATTTAAGATAAGTTCGCAAGTCAACAATAATACCACAAATGAACATACTAATGTCCAAAAATCGCCAGCGCACTACAAACACTAATACATGTACAAACAACAAAAGCCACAAGACACTTTTAAGATAAAACATTTGATCTTGGCAAAAAAGTAGTTATTGACTTCACAGTTTGCGTGTGATAAAAAACCAGAGTGAGAGCGAGAACTGCTACAAAGTGCTCAAGGAATCCTGGCAACAAATCGACGACACTGCAAGCCAGCCTGGAGGACTGGATTTACTCAGAAAATCCTTCAGAATATGCAAGTAAGAGCATAGAAATCCTCAAAAATTACGTCTAGGGCTTTCACTAAATTCAATCCCATTTGCTGCAGTAACTACATTAGCTCAGGATCGCTAAAGGGTTGGCTTCGTCAAGCATGGATCTATACAGCTATGACAGATTATCCCACACCTTCAAATTTCTTGGCTCCCATGCCAGCTTATCCAGTGAAACAGGTACTCACTCACCATTTCCATTGATAATTACAAAACTTGTAGGTACCCCAACACCTTTTTCATTTTCTTTTGCACTGCAATAATGCAACTTGGTTTTGCCAAATCAAGTCCTAGCGTAGGGATGTTCGTGCTTGACACGGTCCACTAATATAATTTACATGAAAGATGAAATGTTACCTCCGTTTTAAGAATATATTAATTATGTCCAACCATTTCCATCAATGTGAGGGTGGAGTAGGAATTTCTCCAAAATGTTAGGGGTGACATCCACATACATCATTGACTTGTGTTCGTAGATGTGCAAAGCAATTGATGACCCAACAACTGGAAACGATACGTTTGCCAAGCTGTATGGTGCTGTGAACGTTTACTACAACTTCACAGGAACTGCTACGTGCTTCAATCTGACTGATGACTCTGATCCTCATGGTCTCGGAGAATGGTCCTGGCAGGTATCCATAAGCACCCCCATTTTCTTTTTCTTTGAAATTGAAACTGTCGTATAAAATAAGTTGCATATCTTCAAAAGATCGAGGTAGACTAGTCAAATTATTTAAAGATAATGGCTTGTGAGTTATGATAATGAAAAGGGAAATGTGCTTTTCGTGGATTGGAATAAAAGGGAATTGATAACAAAGAGGACATGTGGGAGTATCCAAGAAATGCATGTTCTTCCACATGCTAAAGTTTGTCCTTAAAATGATTATGTTACAATGTTGTTATCATTATTATTAACTACATAGGCGCCTGTAAGGTAATGTTTAGGTCCATTTGATCCACAAGTTCAGCAATCACTTTTTTGCGTACCATGTTTCTTTCCTCTCTTAGATAAAGGAAAACTCAAAATTTAAAATATCTGATAGGTTTTGAGCGCAGTTAAAAGAAAAACGTGAATAAAAAAAGAAAGTGACAGACTCTGCTTCTGCTTGATCTTTTCGAAAATGATACATGCAGGCGTGCACAGAGATGATAATGCCATTGGCTTCTTCCAATCAGAGCATATTTCCACCTTCTAGCTGGATCTACTCTGAAAGAGCCAGTGTCTGCTATGCCACCAATAATGTCTATCCTAGACGCAATTGGATTACCACCGAGTTTGGCGGTCAGGTATATATAATATAAACAAAACAGGGTTGGTTTATAAACATATTTACTAAATCCTTATTTATTTAATTATTTTTCTATTAAACAGAACATTAAGCGGGTTTTGAAGATATCAGGAAGCAATATTATTTTCTTCAATGGCTTGAGAGACCCTTGGAGTGGTGGAGGGTATGTATGAACTATGATGTTAAATAAATATGTATACATAAACATTTTACATTCATGGTTGTGAGTGGTGACTGCAGGGTACTACAGAATATATCACAAAGCATAATAGCCATCGTGGCAGAAGAAGGTGAGTACCAAATCTTTATTATTATTACTTAGATTTTGTTGCAACCCCCTCCATCTTCATTTTTGGTAAAAATTTAACTCCCTAACAGGGGCTCACCATGTTTGTTGCAACCCCCTCCATCTTCATTTTTGGTAAAAATTTAACTCCCTAACAGGGGCTCACCATGTGGACTTGAGATTCGCAACAAGTGAAGATCCAAAATGGCTTCAAGACGTGAGGAAAAGAGAGGTTAAGATAATGGAAAGATGGTTGGCGGAGTACTACACTGACTTGGCCTACGCATAGTCAGTCACCTGTCTGTTCCAGCCAAATTGGAAAAAGATCATTTTCATTTTTATGTATGATAGGATGTGGGCTTACACACAGTACAAAGAACTTTAAATCTCCCATTTGTGCTTATCTTTAGGAGGAGGATGGGCTCAACAACAGAAATACATTGCCCATTCCAAAATGTCCACCAAGTTACTTATTTTTTCATTGTCCGTTAAATCATAAGCAAATCACACTTGAAGAGTGCTACTAGAAATCATTTCTAGTCCCAGAACTATATCACTCTTAAGTTTTTTATTTTCTTATCTTTTGGATAATGAATTGTATTTCTTTATTATAACAAGTTGTATATTATGGCCATTTTCGATCTTCATGTGGAACAGTTAATTCTCCATCTCGCTATGCTCAAGCTCTTTTTTAGCCCAAAAAAAAAAAGCGAAAAATAAAGTTTGACGACCTTATTAAGGCTTGTTTCAATGTTCTTATTTTAATCTAAATCATTTAAAATTTTTATATCATTTTTTAAGAAGTCCTTAAAGTTAATGTTTTATAATCTTGCGTGTCAATAAAAACAACAAAGATTTAATTTTAAAAATTATGCTAAATGTGGAGTTTGCAAGTGTCTAAGGTGCGTAGCTTTATTTCTAATTAATATAGAAGTTGTTTTCAAATGATCCGTAAAAATTGAAATATATAAATAAATAAAATAAAAGTAAAAATAAAAAATAAAGTATTAAAAAGTAGGAGATTAATAACAATAATGATAATAATAATAAAAATAATAAAAATGATGATGATGCGGTGATAACTACAGTGGTGATAGATAGAAAAATAATAATAATAAGAAAACCATTATTGGTAATAACAATATGTAAGAAAATCATAATAATAATAATTTAGTTATTATTATTATTTGTATAATAGTAATAATAATAATACTAATAATATTATTTATTTATAACATAAAACAACTTACAATTTGATTATTAGATAGTAATAATAATAATACTATTTTTTTTTTGAAGAGATAATAATAATATTATTTATTTATTTATTTATAACATAAAACAACTTACAATTTGATTATTAGCAAGAAATTCAGATCGTCAGACATGTTAGTATGGGGTCAGCTATCCCATCATCATATCAACATTTTGAGTTAGCTCAATCCAATTAGATAGTGACACAACCACAAATTGACAAAATCTGTATCCGATTCAATTAAGTTAATGTCTAATTGCAGATGAAATCCCAATTTTAGCCTTAAAGTTTTTCGTATCATATGACAATCCTGGATTGACTTGTTTTCATTATGTAGGCATGTAGATGTGGTGGGCTATCTTCATATTGGGTTTTGCAAGTCTTGATGTTAGACTACGACTTTTATTAAAATATTATATGCAAATTGATTATGTGTAGGAAGATTCATATCAAAAATTTATATATGAGCTAAACATAAAATTAAAATAAGTAGGAGAAATGAAAAGACTTTGCTAGCTGCACACAAGACCATGGAATAGGTATACAATGTTGAATTTGTTGCTGCGAAAGAAAGATACTTTGCTTTCTCCATTTGATCATTTCGTACGGTTGGTTGCTATATGGTCATTCATAGCTAAAAGCTGATGTGATTTTTATGAAAAGGTCTTCTGCTAATATAGAAGAAAAGTGCAAAAGTTATTCTAATGAGCAATTTGTGCGACAGCTGCTCGTCGAAAGAATAGACAAACCATTTGGGAGTTTCAAACAAATTTCAAAACTCAATGTTCTTAACAGGGCCTTGGAGCGCAGTTTTTCTCTTTACTCAAGAATGAATATGAACTGAAATTCAAGTCCTTATGATGTAAAGTAAAACTTGGCAATTGCATTTAATGTAACCACGCAAAGCCCACTTGATAGCACTTCCTTTCTATACATTGAAACTTTAATCGAAAGGTCAGTCCTCAAGGCATTAACCATATTGACACGCCCAAAAGCGGTGTCTTTGAACCGACTAGTGCTGTAACCCAAACTTGTAGATGCGGTGGCTTCCTAATTAGGACGGCCTAGTCAAGTTTAGAAGGCGACGTCTTCACTAAGCTTGGGTTGTCTCTGATTTGATATTATATTGGGTATGGAAATGAACGGCTTGCTGATATGTCTAGCTATCTCTTCACTGGTAAAGGATAAAGCATGCAGCAAGTTAGGCGAATAAATGAGACAGATCAATCAACAATCTAGACTTGGGGATTGAGAAGACGACGTTTTGGAAAGTGGAAGTTCATGGACAAATGCAATTTGAATTTAATTATAGATAAAATATTTAAAAGAATTTGTTTGATTAGCTAATAAATTATAAGAAGTTATTTTTTAAAATTTAATCCATGTAATTAAAAAATTAACATTAGAGAGGAACTTAGTGTAACTAATTCGTATTATTATTTAAAAGAGCTCTTGTTCATAATAAACTACAATTTGAGTTGAAATTCGGAAGCACCTGACGTTAAAGGAAGATTGTGAGGATTGAACTGATAGCTCCAATGTTTAAGACTTATTAACCATTCTCATCAAATCATGCTTTTCAATATCAAACAAAGTCATCTCTTGCTGCTGTTTCCGAATACGAATCATGACCTGAAATTTGAAAGGTCAGCAGATCACCGGCCCTCCTGGCTCCTATGAAGGGCAAGTAAATAGTTATATTTTTCCAAATTCCAGTATTCCACAGCAAATGGGGTCCAATCATACTTATACCTTCTGTTATTTGTCTCCATCTATCACCACCACCGCGTCCTACCAGCCACCGCCCACTATCCTACCCCCCATAGTCCTACACCACAGACGCCACATGTCAATCACGCACCCACCGTCGCTATCTGCTCCTTGTATTCAAAGATAAAGCACGGCATGACATCGTCAACCGTATAAAAGGGTAACGCCGGAGCCTGGAGAGACACTTGTCAAAAGTGAAAAAAATCAAAAATAAAAACTGTGGGTCCACTTTCCCAACATTGAAATTTTGGATCTGGTGGGGCCCTTCTAGCCTGATTATATGAGCCCACGCTTGCTTTTTGCTTGATGATTTCGTGAAGCCAAATCTGGCAGTGAAAAAAAGAGGAGGCGTGGTCTCTTCCACCCATCTGGCTTTTCTGTACAATTTCGTATGTCATTAAAGCCCCAAGCTTATGGATGTGAAATGACTCTCACGACCAATATTTCCCTGGGAAATTGTTTTGTGATCTCATCTCTTTCTATTTCACTTGATTTATTCAGGTTACATCGAACCAGCTTGTGTATAGTTGCATTTAGAGAGCCAATAAATGCCAGATACTTGTTTCTAACTATCTTAAGTTCCCAAATATAACTTTAATAGCTTAAAAAATGATAATGAAAATTTACTTTTGGATGATAGTTTCGATGGTCTTTATACATGGGGAATTAGATACCCTATCACGATTACCTTTAGTGCATCAACTAGTATACAAATTTGTTCAAACAACCGCCTCGTATGGATTCTATTTCAGACTTCCATGTTCAACAAAGTATGCGAAAAGGGCAATATTGGAGCCATCATATGCATGTTGCTTGAGTATGATTGGGCTCCTATAACTATATGGTGCTCAATTATTTTTCTTCTTCCTGCAATTGACTTCTAGTCCTATTCGTCACCCGTGAAATCACCTGCATTTTGCAGGAATATATGACTAAACTACAGTTTACAGAGGAAATTCGGGCTTTGGAACTAATGGTTTCATCTATATTCTGCCCCCCTCATAATTAAATACACATTGTCTTCAAGTAAACATGTGGATAATAATGTTATTATGGAACGACAAGCATATGTATAAAAAAAGGCAAGTGCTTACTTTGGACCTGCCTGGTTTTTGGTCTAAGATATCGGCTCCATGATTAGACTCAACCCTAGGTCCCCACATTAAAGCTCCCATCTTTGTAAATTTTTTCTTTTGGGTGTGCCCCAGTAATAGTATTTCATTGCTCCTAAAGAAACTGCCGATTGCTTTCCAACTTATTGGAAGATTGATTATACAAAATGGAAAAAGTGCCAAAATTGATCCCAATTTTAAATGGTGAAGGTTATATCTTTGAGCCTTAAATGGATTGATTTGGCATGTAATATCGGAATCACTTGTTCTATTATTCTCTTCTATGAGCATTCAACTATTCAATAAATACTTACAAAAATTGAATAGATAGATACTCATAAAATATGATAGGAACAGAGTAATTAGAATAGGTGATCCAAACCCATCATCACCATGAGTATGTGGTACTAAAATTAGCAAAGTTCGATTTTCGATTCTCTTTTTAGAGAGAAAAAATTGGAACATTAACTTCTTTTGCATAACATGGATGTTTAAACCAGTGAGTCAAGTGACTCCGCATGAGCTCCTGATAAAGTAAAAAAAAAAAAGTTTACTTTGATGAATAAAATAGAAGCTGACTACCATCCTGAAATTAAAAACAAAAGAAAGAAAATTGAACAACATTTCAGCGTGGATTCACGTTGAGACAAACGATAAGCCCTGTATAGTAGTTTACTTTTTAATCCAACATGAGAATCTTACTGTTTTACATGTATCTTATTTCCCTTTTAGTGATTAATTGAACTTAGCATATATTAGGATGGCAAGTTCTTTTGATATGTTCACAATTCTATATTCTGACGATGCCAAGTTCTCACGGTATGTTCACAATTCTATATTCTGACGATGCCAAGTTCTCACGGACTTCAAGAGCCCTCTTAAAGTTTCAGACTTCCAGAAAATCCTGATTTTTACTAATCTTCTTCTCTCTGAACTTAACAAGAGAAAAAAAAAAAATAAACCTTTAAAAAACACCGTTAGTTCAAATCTTGCACGTCAGAAGTACGGACATCAAGTACCAAAAAAGCGTTTTATCTATTAACGAGCATGGTAAGGTGTATCTGTGCTTATATTGGGTTCGTACAAAATGTAAATTAACTCAGGTGTTCAAACTCAGGCATCGATCAGGAGTTTAAATTTCAGGATCGGTCTAATCAATTTCATGATCTTCTTTTTCAGGATCCGCCTGTCTTTGCCAATTTGTGGTAGTGGCTTGAATATGTGTCCAAGAGAAATTGACCAACTTCTAGGTATGATTTTATCAACTAATTTTGCTTGCTTACTGACCTTTGTCAAATCATATAAGCAGAGAATACTACAGATGCTGAGAATCAAGACATAAAACAACTATTGTACTTTGTCACTTGATTGCTTTATTAATCTAGGCCATGATGTAAAGATGTGTACCACACTTTGTATTACATATGGTGCATTGTTCTTGGCCTTCACCACATGTCTTATATTTCTACATTGAACTGATCCAATCGGGAGGCAGAATC